>JAOWBF010000038.1:5418484-5429884 GCA_028566175.1 Vinca major
GGCCTGGTTGGCCTGTTTGACACTGCTAATTATATCACCAAATTTACTAATGCCCTAAATTCACAATTTTCAAATTACCAATTTCACAAGTTCACAAATGTCCTAAAATCACAAATGCTCTAAGTATAAGTTCACAATTCTCAAATTCACAATTCTAAATGCACAACTCACAAAAAACCTACATTCATAAATGCCCTAAATTCACAAATACAAATAATTTACAAAATCAACAAATTACTTTTATTTCCAAAATTCACAACTATTTATAAGCATAATTAGTAGATTTATAGTTAAATTCAACACATAAAGTTATATTGCCCAAAAAAATCAAATAAACAATTGATTTTGACCTTTCAAATTGAGAAATGAGAGAGAAAGTAAGGTGTTGAAGATTGGTGGTGGAAACAACGGCGACAACATGGACAAGGGTGTTTATTGGCCTTGGGAATTTTCAGGGGTTTATTCGTGTGAATGGGAAAATGGGGAAAATTGGGACTTATTTTTGGGACATGGTAACATAAGTCCTACTTCTGTCATGACCCCAGTTGACTTCCGTCCCATACCAAAAATGTTGTTCAAATAATTTTGAGTGCCATGTTTTATCCTTTTTGCTAAATCATTATCAATCTAATGTAATTCCCCGCTTTCTTACCCCAACCTTAAAAAAAGTCCCACGCTCATTGTACGTCCGTTATTATTAGTTTTTATGCATTTTTTTAGTGTTTTTATTATGGAATCCTGGTCTAAAAAGGAAAGTGATATTGGTACTCAAAAAAATTATTGACACTCCATCCACATTAACCTTACAGTAGAGAGACAATACTATCAACACAAGTTGGCTCACTTATTAAAGATTTGACATGTTTTTACAAAAGTTAAGTGTTCAATTTTCACTGCTGATGTGAGAGTTGTGTTGGTGAGCGATTTTTGTAAACAACTTTGCAAGCGACCTATGGTCTATATGGTGGTGACCGAAATTGAACCCACCCAAAAAAAATAGACAATATTACGTCTTGAATTCTTTTTTTTTCTTTTGTGGAAATAAAAGGTCGAGGTTATTTAAATCGCCATGTAAATAAATTGTTATATAGTGAGATTGACTAATGTAGAAGTTTGTTTGTCTTTCTATGCTTTAGTTTTTTCTATATGTATTTTTTATTCATATTGAAGTAATATACGATTCCATTATTACAAAAAAAATAAAAAACAATGGGAAACGATTGTTATATTCATGAAGGTTTGGCTAATAAGCAACTTTGACTTCATGTATATTTTCGAGTTGTAAGATTGATCTTATATGATATTATTTTTGTGACTTTGGTCCTATATGTATTTTTGAGTTGTAAGACTAGTCATATATCATCTTCTTTTGCATAGCATGTTATATATATTTTTTCGACTTGCAAACTAAAATTAAACCACCACTTCAACGATTATTTCTGACCAAAATGCTCATGTGTACATGTCATGTGTGTTTTTTTCAAGGATAAAAATGATATTTTAGGTAAACATTAACCCAAAAGAATATTTGAATTCACACTATGCATATGTTCCACACCATGAATAACTTCTTGGACCAAAATTGCATATTAGTCAGTCAGTATGCTCACGTGCAAAAGTTGTGGGTATTTTCTAAAAGGTAAAAAAGACATTTCAAGTCAAAATTAACCAAACAAATATTTGAACTCACACAATGCCTATCATATACAATGCACCAACCTTTTTTTTTTTGGTTTAGTTTGTCCTGAAATATCTTTTTTACCCTTTAGAATACATCCACAACATGTGCACGCTAGTATCTTGGTCGGAATCCATTGCAGAAGTGATGGTTTGACCTTTTGCAAATTGGAAAAACATATATGACGTTTTATATAAAAAAATTATATATAACCATTTTTGTAACTCCAAAATACATATGAAACCAAAATCGCAAAAAAAGAAATCATTTGTGACAAATGTTATATGTAACCAAACATGTAAATCAACCACGAAGTTTTAGTCTATTTTGCAAAATCATAATATAAAAGCGATTGTTCTAATGTTCTGAATTTGTCATTTCATGATGTAATAAGCTCGAGTCACGAAATAATAAATCTATTTCATACATACAAATCCAAATATATTACAACTTGCAGGATTATATACTAATTGAATTTTTTGAAATAGGTTTCATAATCATATCCTATTTTTTTTTTTAAGAGAGATGCTTTATGTTTCTCTTATATACACTATTTATTTTTCTTTATTATTGTGCTAATCTTAAAGTACAATTTGATATAATTATAATTTTCCCCCTCAAGGAGTTTGATATATTCTTATAACATTGGATGTTTATTTATTGTCGATTTCAATTGTTTCAAGAGTTAGATGGTTAGTTGCTCAATATACATGGCCGGCTATGAGGATACTAATACAAATGAAATGTGTATGTTTATTTCAAGATGAATAGTCTTTCATAAATGTTTTTATTTTTTTATGAAGGTGGCAGAGTTTTATCATAATCTCATAAACTACGAGTTACACCGTCAACTTTCAACTATTACTTGAGTGGCATAATTTTTTTAGTTTACTAATATTTCATTCATCTTGAATTAATTAATTATCATTGAAGGATATGATGATTTAGATAGTAAACCATGATTAAAAGCTTACAATACCACATCTAATTTTTTAACTAGCCAATTAAGTCGTAAATTGTATCAGAAAATGCTAAATTTAGTTAACTATATATTAAATGAGGTTGGAGGTAAGGGTCAAATCAGAAATTTTAACATAAATAATTACTACTTTAATAAGGAAGATGACAAATTAGGTCGAGAGAGACAAATAAAGAGACAAGAACCGTTACTAACTCCGTGCATTATTTGTCCACTTTATTTAAGATAGACAAGAATTAATGAACATTTTATTCAGAAGACGCACATTTAATTTGAGACATAGATAATAAGATGTTGATTTATAATTTGAGACGGAGCGATTAATTTGGAGGGGAGGGAATACTGATTCATTATTAAAAAAAGAAAGAAAAAAAGCAAAGAAAAGTAAAATAACTTGCTAGGGTTAGTTAACATTTAACTTGGTACAAACCGATCCATGATCCATAAACCCAAACCCGTATTAAAAAACCTAGCCACCATCATTCATATTCGCCTACTCATATGCTCCTTCCTCTTCTCTTTGTCCACTCCACTTCTTCCCCTTCTTCTATCCTACGCCGCCGCCGCCTAAGAGCTCACCGGACCAAAAAATATATTCGACTAGTGAGTAAACAAAATGCTGTATAACCGGTGCAGCTCAGTTGACTGGAAGCCGTCACCAGTTTTAGCCCTCGCCACAAGCGTGGACGATTCTCAGGTGGCTGCTGCTCGCGAAGACGGTTCACTTGAGATTTGGCTGGTTTCTCCTGGTTCTGTTGGTTGGCACTGTCAAATTGTATGCTTTAATTTATTTTGTTTTACATTTATATTGAGTTTATATGAATTTGGTTGATTGTTTTACTGATAGTGAGTTTTGATTTGGTTTAGACAATACATGGCGACCCTAATTCAAGGGTATCATCGTTGGTTTGGTGTAAGTCTGGGTTGGGAGGCCCTTCGTCGGGCCGTCTGTTCTCGTCAAGCATTGATGGATCGTTGTCGGAGTGGGACCTTTTTGATTTGAGGCAAAAGGTGATGATATCTTTATATTATACACTTTTCGTAGCTTACATAAATTTCCTCTTAATGGCTTCTAGAATGGAAGTGGTAAATCTTGTGTTTTTTTTTTTTGGTTTTCTTTATAATTAAAGATTTAGCCACTTGAACTAGTGCTATAGAACATCCGTCTGTCAAAGTTTATTTCTTTTCCGTTTCCATAAACTATTCGTATAATCTTTTTATATTTAAATGAAAGTGGCATTATTTTTGCAGACTGTGTTGGATTCAATAGGTGTCTCTATCTGGCAGATGGCGGCTGAGCCATCCCAAAAGCCTGAGCTTCATAAGAATCAGGATTCAGGCACTGATGAAAATGGTCATGCTAATAATATGATTAATGGTGGTAGTGATGATGGGAGTAGTGAGAGCGATTCCGATGATGATTCAATGGAGCTTCATGAAGAAGTAGCTTTTCATAATACTCGTCTAGCAGTTGCTTGTGATGATGGTTGTGTGCGGATATACAATGTTGCAGGCACAAATAAACCGACTTATTATAGATCCTTACCAAGGGTCAGTGGTGAGACAGCTGATCCTGTAAGAAATTTAGTTTTTTTGTATTCTTTTTTATGTGACCATGAAAGTATTAATTTCCCCTTAATCTTGTAATTCTCAGGGCGTACTTTGAGTGTGACATGGAGTCCTGATGCAAGCAGGATATTTTCAGGCAGCAGTGATGGGTATGTCTTTTTCCTGATATCATCCATCTTTACATGACAAATATTGTTGTGTGAGATAATTTGTATGTTTTAATATTTGAATCTATTAGTGTAGTTGTTGAGTTGGACCGTGATTCGATGCAGGTTTATTAGATGTTGGGATACTAAATCAGCTCAGGAGATATATAGAATAACAGTTGGTCTTGGAGGATTGGGTAGTGGATCCGAGCTTTGCGTCTGGTCTTTACTTGCATTAAGGTTAGTGTTCTTTTTTTAGTTAGTTGACCTGTGAAGAGCTATGATCTTTCTTTCTGATTCCATGATGCTTATAGTTATTGTGTTTTTATCTTCAGATGTGGGACCCTTGTTAGTGCAGATAGTACAGGCAGTGTTCAGTTTTGGGACAGTCAGCATGGAACACTACAACAGGCACATTCCTCTCACAAAGGTGATGTGAATGCTTTAGCTGCAGCTCCTACCCATAATAGAGTGTTCTCTACTGGTTCAGATGGCCAGGTATTTACTATCTCTGCTACTTTACATTCTACCACATTTCAGACCATAAGAGGGAAAAAAGAAATTCTCTCTCTCTCTCTCTCTCTCTCTATATATATATATATATATATATCCCATTTCAGATTTCTAGTTTGTCCATACAGTTGCTTTTTGTTTGTTACATTGAGATGTTTTGTTAATTAAGACATAAACCAATCAGTTTGAATTCATGTGGATGGCTAGAAGAAATTGTTGAAGGAATTATAGGATTCGTTTCGGTTATCAGGAATCAAGACTTGGAGCTGGTAGATGGAGACTGAACAATTGTGTGAGAATGAAAAAAAGAGAAGAAAAGAAAAAAGAGGAGAGAAATGTGGACTTATGAAGGACGGTAAAATTAGCCAAAAACATACGAGTGAAGCATATGTGCAAGAGATGTCAGCTGAAGGAAAGGAAATGGCACATTTGACTTAACAAACATATTGATATGAGAAACACTCCTTGTGAATTCACATGTTAAATTTGAGAAGGATTTCAACGTTGTGATTCTCCTGGATTTTTTATTTATTGTTGCATTCATATTTATTTATTTTTTCCTTTCTCTTTTTATCTTGTTTCTCATAAAACTAAACTTTGAGCCTTGAAACAAGGAAGCTTGGGGTGATAGTTAATGACTAGCTACTTGCGTTTGAGAATTGATTTTAGGGAGGGTAGTCAGGGTACATAGATTGGTTCATGTGCTTTTGCTTTGATTGCCGCTTCTCTCGGTATCAGCCCTATTTGTACAAAACCTCCAAGTAGCTAAATCATGCTGCTTTCTGCTTGTACTGATGTAGTAGGCCTTGGTGCAATTCATACATTAATTAAAGCGAGTATTTTTGTCATGCAACTGAAATTGCCAAATGTATCTTTGGCCATTTATACCTTTGAATTCCTTAGAATTTTCTATCTGGGTTTAACACGGACTAAGATGATTGTGTTATGGTAAAAACAAGGTAGCTAAATGCTATCCTGATTGTCTCCATCAGCTTGCTGTTTTTTCCTTCTTTAAGGTTTTAATTTTAACTGTTTTTTATTATCTTGTGGGGTTTTTTTGATATGTTTTTCAGGTCAATCAGTGTTCATTTTTTGTTACTCCTTTGTAGGTTATACTTTATAAGCTCTCCAGTAATACAGTCAGTTCTGATGTGGGTAAAACTTCTACTGAAGTAAAGAGGACATGGGTCAATGTTGGTTATGTTAGAGCCCATACTCATGACGTGAGAGCTTTGACTATTGCAGTACCCATCAGTCAAGAAGGTTAGCTTCTTGTTTCAATATTCCCCCGCATTTGATATTTTGGGACAACTTTCCCTTCCTGCATCCTCCTTTTGTGTCTCATTAGCGAGTCTGTTATAGTTTTCTCTTTGATATCTTCTTTACTAGTAGATGAATTTCATAATGAAGAGTAAGAAATGAAATTATTTTGTTGTTTGTTAAGAAATTGGCTCAAACCGCTTTCTCTGATGCGCTTTTGTTCATGAGTGTATTATGTGTAACTTTTTTATGTGCTAATCTCTTGGTAGATGCATCTCCTGAGAAGAAGTTAGTAAAGTCTCGTGGTAGGGAGAAGCCCCTTGAATCTAGTTACCATAAGTGGGCTCATTTGGGTATTCCGATGCTTATATCAGCTGGGGATGACACAAAGTTATTTGCATATTCTGTGAGGGAGTTCACAAAGTTCTCACCACATGATATATGTCCCGCGCCACAGAGGATACCAATGCAACTTGTGAACACTAGCTCCTCCGATCAAACTCCTTTGCTTCTGGTCCAGTCTCCCAACTGGTTGGACATTATCTCTGTGCAAGTGAAAGAAGGTGGTGGGCGTGCAACCACTGATCAAGTGGCTCGAGTTAGGTGTATTGTTTCTCGGAAGATCATATGCAGTGCAATGTCTTCTTCAGGCAGATTTTTTGCTTATTCTGACCACGTAAAACCTAGTTTATTTGAGTTGAAAAAGAAAAATGCTACCCAGCAAAAGAAAAGTAAGAGGAATAAGACCAGCAATCATTCTTGGATTGTCAAAAAAAGGCAGTGGTCCCTGGAACTTCCCTATGCTCATTGTATGGTATTCAGTTCGGATTCTTCTCGTTTATTAATAGCAGGCTATGACAGAAAGATATATGTAAGTTTTTTTTTTTATTTCTTTTCATTAGTTCAATTTTATTTACTCTCTTCCCTCTTTGTTTATTGTGTCTGCCCCTAGTTGCGAGTTTGTAAGCTTCTTTTTGCTTCATGAACTTAGATTCTGAGATCAGGAAAGAGAAAATAGAACTTAATACCTTTCTGAACAAATGAAAATTTATGGATGATTAAAATTGTCGGGATGATAACAACTGTTTTTACTGGAGATGAAGGGCATATTTATCTATTGAGCTTGTAGATGGGGAAAATAAAATTCTAATGGAGCAAAGATTCCAAGTAAATTAAGGAGTTAGCTGTGGAATGCTATTCCATGATAAGATTGGAATCCTAAATTTTGGATTATGGTCGGTGATGAAATATGCCCAAGAAAGTCTGATACAAGGTCGGATTATATCCAAATACTGGGAATCCTAACAGGTGCATGAACTTTTTAAGCTGTGCAGGAGTAGTTAGGAGCATCTGTATAGCACAAGCAATGTTGACTTAATTTGGTTCTATAAGGATGCAGTTCTATACGAAGAAGTTTGATTAAACTTCATTTGTTATTTTTATACAAGCCAAGTATGGTGCAAGATGGCCAATTTTGTACAAAGTGTCTCGTTGAAACACAAATTGTGGTATTTATATGAACATCTAGGAGATATTGTTATCAGATAGTGTGTTACAAAATAAATATGGCTGGAACAAGAAATAATCTGAATATTAATCTATGGTCTTGAGATTTAATGACTGGTTTGAAAAAAAAATTGGAACTATTTTGAACTCTTCAAGTGAGTTTTTTGAGAATTCAAAGGCAGAATCCTCTACTGCGTCAGGGACCTCACTAAATCTTTTGGGTGCTATGATTAGCTGTAAGAACTCGGGTATTTTTTTGGGGGTGGGGGTGGAAATCTTTAAACAACTTGCTGTATGTTTGTGGTTGCCTTAATAATGCAATGTGACGCTCAATTATTCTCGCATTGAAGTTCCATTTCCTAAGTCACTTATTTTCTTCGAAATGATTTTGCAGGTTGTGGATATTGGGAGTGAAGAACTTGTTCATGCTTTCACCCCTTGTCGTAAAGAGCATGCAGCAGAGGGATTGCCACCTACTGAACCCCCCATTACAAAACTGTTTACCAGTATTGATGGACAGTGGGTAGCTGCTGTCAACTGCTTTGGGGACGTGTATATATTTAATTTAGAGCTTCAAAGGTTGGAAATAAAACATACAATTAATCTTTTTTTGGTTGGATTTATCCTCATGATTTGCTATAATTCTCTATATATTCGTAGTAGATTTGATTCTGTTATGGTTTCACGTCCTGATTATAATTTGGAAATTTTGCAGACAAAGATTTTAAAAACTTTTGACTTCATTATGTGATGACTCCTGATTTTATGACAGGCAACACTGGTTTATATCAAGATTGGATAATGCCTCTGTTACAGCTGGTGGTTTTCATCCAAAAAATAGCAATGTGCTTATACTTTCAACATCTTCGAACCACGTATATGGCTTTGATGTGGAAAAAAAACAGTTGGGCAAATGGTCGGTGAACCATACATATTGTCTTCCAAGAAGATTCCAAGAGTTTCCGGGCGAGGTTATTGGGCTCTCGTTCCCACCATCCTCTAGCTCATTAACTGTTATCGTCTACAGCCCCAGGTATTCTATGAGAAAACAATCAAGATTTTTTTCACCTGCCTCCCCCCACCAAATGGAGCAAAGAAATACCACAGATTTGCTAAAAGCATCTTCACAGGATGACAATCACGGTGTCATCATAGGGTAAATACTTTTGATACTGTGTAGTGGCTGTTTGAAAGAAACCGGTATTGGGAATAGAAATGTTGTCACATCACTAGGTTGTTCAGCGGTGATCAGTTTCCTTGAATACACACCATCTTTTGGAAAATAGAGGTCATGTCTCATGCTACTATTGCATCATCGTTGGATGTCTGATTTTCTTTGAAGGTTTTGCTAGGTTATTCTGATTAGTCTTGCAAGACTTTTCCTAGTTTTCTCAGTAAATGAATCCAACGATAATGGTTTCTGAAAATTTTGAGGAACTATGATCTGTTGGAGCATGAAGTTAGATTTTTGTTTTGCGAGTAAGGAATTAGGTACAATGCTAATTACTTTTGGAGCTTTAAAAAAGTTTCTGATAGACTTTACTATGGTGCTGTTTGTGTGGTGATGGTGGGGGTATTGTTACAGTTTGAGGTTGTTTTTTCATGGAGTGGTCGTATGGATTTGATTGTTTTGTTTAAGTGTCTTTCACTGCTCCCCTCTCTTCCTCCCCCTGCCCTCACCTCTCGATTCCCTCTTTACCTCCGTTTTTTTATGTCAAGTGTGCTTTTTATTCAAAGTGCGCATGCATTCTAGTCTTCTGATGTCTTGCATATTTCGAAATTTTGATTCTCTGGGGGGGGAGATCATACAGCAGAAGACGTTGATAATTTTACCTTTTGTGTTCAGGGCAATGTGCTTCATTGATTTTGAAATGCCAGTAGATGGAGGCGACAGTGCTGACTGGGAAAATGGCCCGGGCTTGAAAAAAATAAAGTTGCAAAATGGACTGTTTGACGTTCGGATGCCTGAAGGATTTGATGATGCTGTTGCCTTTGCAAATGGCCAGGAGTTGAAGTTGATTCAAAGATTGAAAAGGAAGTATAAAGAAGCCCGCGAAACAGAAACTAGAGAAGCTGGTCCAAGAAATTTTAAGTTCTGCTATTTTGAAGATCCTGTTTTATTTGTTGGACATCTTTCAAATAATTCTCTCCTAATCATGGAGAAACCATGGGCGGAAGTCGTTAGAACTTTTGATGCCCCTGTTCACAGACACGTATATGGAACATAATTCCTGGTAAAGGCCCTTTTTGTTTTTTATTCTTTTTCCAGGCTT
This sequence comes from Vinca major, assembly GCA_028566175.1. Taxonomy (NCBI): domain Eukaryota; kingdom Viridiplantae; phylum Streptophyta; class Magnoliopsida; order Gentianales; family Apocynaceae; genus Vinca; species Vinca major. Next base: position 5,428,409 of record JAOWBF010000038.1, read on the forward strand.
TAATGGTAATGTTCCGATATAGCCGAGTCCTGAAGCATGTTGTTCAAGGGTGTTTCACAATAGTTTTGTAACTTATGAAATTAGTTTCCTTACAGAAATTGTTGAGTTACAGTTTCCTCGATAATTCATTAATTTCTAAGTTATGTTGATTTAAAACATGTTCCCTGTTAGATGCTAACTTGGCTGAATGTAATCGTCTTTTGCTAGCCAAAACAGCTAGAATGAAACTGCATTTTCTCCAATTTTTCTCCTTCAGGTCTTTGATTTTGACATATTTGGACAAGAACATTATTAAAGCTTTGAAAATATTATAGTTTTTTATGTGGTTTTTCTTTCACTAGCTGGAACTCTAGTATTGCTTCGCCCGGTATGAGTTTTTTCAGTTGATGATCAAATTAAGTTGACAGGGACAAAAGAGGTCGGGGCCATAGATAATATAGTTGGACTGTCCTTTTCAGAATTGGTTGTCTATCCTGTTAGATACAGTAGTAGATATGGGGCTAGTATTAAGGATTGAAAGCGTTCAGAAAAGATTTTATTGGTGTCCGCTTATAACAAATTCAATTATTTTCCACGTGATTGTACATGTACTCGGGAGAGCTGTAGACTCTATTTGCAGAGGTATTAGGTTGGAATTAACTTCATCAAACAAAATTTGTGGGACCCGCAAGTGCGATTTTACGATTCGGAAAACTAATATCTGATCCTAAAGTATATGCTAAATTTAAAATATTGAGGGGGGTGTTTTCGTTATTTGCTGATTAATCATTAGATTAGTTTAAAATAAAATAATACTCAATCGTTTTCATAAAGGATGACTTTTATCCTCTCCATCTCTTAACAAAATATGTATTTTTAATTTTTAAGAATGTTTCTTTTTAAATTACTCTTGTTATAGAGATAAAGGTGTAGGAGTTGGTGTTTGAGGATGTGTAGGAGTTCATGTTTGAGAATGAATTAAAATTATGTAAGAATGTGATAGTATAAATGTCTCGTCTTCTTCATTTTTACCTTATTTAAATTCCCAAAAATGATTTCTTATATAAAATGAAGGGAGTAACTATTTTTTAAGAATACTTATTTTGAAAAAGTGAACTAAATAGCTATTTTTTTATTAAAAAAATGTATGTCTAAATCGTTGAATCGGAGATCAAATATTTTATATTTATCAACGTATTGAGTATCACACCAGCATTGTAAATGGACAACACCATTAGCATTATAAACGGATCCAAAATAAATGTGGTAGGATATTTTGTTTTTATGAAAATGTGACGGTTCTTCATAAGTTATAGCAAAGTGTAGATTAATAGCATATTCCGTAATATTTTTTTTTTCTGAATAAATTTTGTTTCCATTAATCACAAATAGCCGAGGCCATTACAATCAAAAGAAAATATGAAAATACAGAAAGTAAAAATTATACAATGATTTAAAAATCACGATAACAGACAAGAGACACCCCCAAAAAATTTG
>JAOWBF010000038.1:5464266-5475372 GCA_028566175.1 Vinca major
TACATGGTCCGCACTGTTTCTTTAAACATCACATAAAAAGTTTTATGAACCATAAACTCCCTTTTTCATTTATAATTTTTTGTTGGGTCCACTTTAATCTTTTGTATAAGCACTTATACTCTATAAATATAATAATCGGAACGGTTTTGGACAAGGCACAAGAATCTCTTTGACTCGGCCTTCCTAAAGACATAGGATTAGCATGATAGTGATTAATAGCGGCAGGAACATTATTCGGAGTTTCCCACAAAATCATTGTCTGAAAATGTATTGAAAAATGACAATATTTCCTCTTAGTTCCCATCGAGACTTAGCCAATTGGCATTTTCTCCTTTAGTGCCATTTGTTTCATATGCTTCGAATCCAAGGCTCCATTTTTTTTCCAAACATAATCAATCAAACAAATTTCTCCAATCTTTAGAAGATTGAAAACATCTTCCTGATATCCCATTTTTCCCTTAACCTTTGAATAAAAAATAAAAAAAATCATCTATGGAGCAAAAAGATGATGATCCAACCTTTTCCAAGTTATTAACAGCTTGTTATGATCTCAGAAACCTTCTTCAAACTTCTTCTAGTATGGAGGCCAGTTTGGAAGCAGTAAACAAGAAGATTGGTTCAATTCAAGAATCTTTAACAATTTCTTCCAAGAAAATTGGACCATTACAAACACTTTCCATTGCCAATAAAGCACTTGACACCAGAATAAACCGAGCAATTGCCCCGGCTCTTGAACTTCTTGATAGCTTTAAACTCACTGATGCTCTTCAAACTAGGCTTCTTGAGCTTGATACAAAGTTATCTAATGAAACAGTGCCCAAGAAAAGGCTTAAGAAGTTGATCAAGTATGTGGATTGCGTGGATAATTTGAATGAGGCAATCAATATGATTAGCCAAGAATGTGAGCCAGCAATTCAGAAATTGCAAGAAGTTGTGGAGTTCTTGAGTAGGACTAAAGCTGCTGATCAATACAGGACGGAGCGTTTAAGAGAAACTTTGATCACTTTAAAGGCACTTTATGAGACAGAGGTTGATGCATTGAAGTTCGAAGGGTTGTTTGATGAAGCTTTGATGAATTTGCAAGATGAATTTGAAAGCTTGCTGCAGCAGCTTAGGCATGAACAGATGATACATGATCAGGTCCAAGTGGATGATCTCCCTACAGAATTGGGTAGTTATTTGGAAGTTGATGTTCTTGGAAGAATCGCGAAAACCTTGGCTGCCAATGATTGTTTAGATATATGTATTGACATCTATGTTAAGGTAAAATTTTCCTTCTTTTCCATGGATATACTAGTCAGATACTCGACTGCTAATCTATTACCTAAACAACAGTTATTGCATTTTTACCGTTTTCTTGAATGAATAGGTGAGGTATAGAAGAGCAGCAAAAGCTTTGCTGAGGCTAAATCCAGACTATTTAAAGACTTACACTCCAGAAGAAGTCGACGAAATGGAATGGGAGAGTCTAGAAACAGCAATCAGCCTTTGGATCCAGCACTTTGAGCTTGCTGTTAAATCCGTTCTTGTATCAGAAAAGACCCTTTGCAGCCAAGTTCTTGGAAGCATTATAGATGGAATGATATGGCCAGAATGTTTCACTAAGATTGCTGATAAGATCATGGCGGTGTTTTTCCGATTTGGAGAAGGGGTAGCAAGAAGCAATAAGGAACCACAAAAGCTATTCAAGCTCTTGGACATGTTTGATTCTTTAGAAAAACTAAAGCCTGAATTCTCGGAGACTTTTGAAGGCGAAGCTGGTGCTGATATATTTTCAAGGTTTCGCGAACTAGAAAAGCTCTTAGTACACGCTTCTACTAAAGTTTTCTGGGAATTTGGCCTTAGAATTGAGGGCAATCAAGATGGTCTTCCTCCGCCTCAAGATGGATCAGTTCCAAAATTGGTTAGGTATGCTATTAACTACCTGAAATACTTGGCAAGTGATATTTATAGTTCACCTATGGCTAAAGTATTCAGAATAGAGCAATCATGGAAGGCGGGCTTTCTTGCAAAGCCCGAAACAGATGACAACTTACTCAAAGATGCCATTTCTAATGTCATGGAAGCAATTCAGAGGAACGTTGAGACTAAAAAAGCGCGATACAAAGATAAATCGCTCTCCAACATATTTGTGATGAACACTTATTGGTACATTTACATGAGGTCTAAAAATACCGAACTTGGGAAGCTTTTCGGTGATCAATACATGAAGAAAAAGTACAAAACCGTGGCAGAAGAATCGGCTTATATGTACCAAAGACAAACTTGGGGGCCTTTGGTGAAGTTATTGGATAAAGAAGAATTGATCAATATAAACAAGGATGCTATTGGAGCTATTACAAGAGGGAAAATGGAGGCCTTTATGAAAAGCTTTGATGAGATATTGCAAAGGCATAGAAATTCTTATAGCATTCCAGACTTGGACTTGGGAGAGCAAATAAAAAAGGCCACTGTTAAATATGTAGTTCCTGCATATACCGAATTCTTGAACTCTTATTCCTCGTTTTTACAGGCTAAAACTTATCTTTCTTCCAAGACGGTTGAAGGGCTTTTAGGACAGATTTTTGAGGGAGGCCGAGAACAAACTGGTAATCGAAGATCCATCTCCATGGCACGCGATTATAAAGACCGATCAGATGGAGGAAGGCCATCCTTCTCACTTGAGAATTCGAGAGAGAGCAAGCCGTTTAGACGGGCTATTTCGAGTGGCATTGATGCTTGAAAGTTGCTTAAGTGAAGTTTTATCAGATAAATGTTAAGGAATGTGTTATGTACAAGTTTGTATAAGCTAAGGTGATGTTTGGATCTGTTCTTCAAAACATCTATCATTTAGAGTAGGAGCTTGATTTGTTTTGAGTATTGCTGATTAGCAAATCATCAGCAATGAATTTGCACCTGTAATCATAATCAATCTACAATAATGTGTAATGTAATTTCTTGCTAAATTTCCAGATTATAGTGTGATGCATTGTGAATACCAGCCTAGAGAGATATCCCGACAACTATATCACAAGTCATTGAACCAGATATAAAAACATAAAAAATGAAGTATTCAATGCACATTCTTCAACATCAATCACAAGGATATAGAAGAACAATGTTTCATTTTCTATTATTCTGTGTAATTCTAATCTCATTCTTTGGTTCAATTCCGCAAACAAAAACATAACTTTTTTTTGTGAGATTAGCTTATAAATATGTATTTTTTCTTAAATTATATTTTAATAAAAAATTCACTCTTAGTAACAAATTCTTAATTCCGACCTTACGATTGAAAACTTTATTACTTGAGGTTTTATAGAGTTTTTATTTCAACAATAACATAACATCAAATCATGTGCATTAATTGCTTTTAACATGTTTCAAATTTGCTACCTAAGCAAAATTTGAGGAGTAACATGAGACACTTTCTTTATTTTGGAGCTCAAGTAATCTTAATTTAGTCGATGATATCTGTAAATCTTAAGGAGTTGCTCAAAATAAATGGTACGTCAAGACATAATAAAAACTATTAATGTTGCATAGTTTAAAATATTAGGTCACAATTAAAATAATGAGTTTAGGTGATTAAAAGCAAAAAGAAAAAATTGTAAAACAAGAAATATTTGCAAATTTACCCTTCAGTGCCATGTGATGTGACGGAAAAATCATTCCATCTCCTCTGAGGAATCTTCTCTTTACTTCCATCACCAAATTCCTCTTCCCCTGTTTTTCATAACCACACTTTCTGAAGAGCTAAGGAAACTCTAATTCAACCCAAAAAAATGGCTGCCAATTTGGAGAACCCAAATTCCACCACCACCCCACCAACAGCAACAACTTTCTCATTCTCAGATTTCCCAGAAGATGTACAGCTCTGCATCTTATCATTCCTCCACCAATCAGACCTCTCCGCGTTCGCCTGCACCTCCAAACGCTTCGATTCCATGTGCCGCTCCGACGATCGACTCTGGTTCTCGATTTGCGATCGTAATTGGGGCTCCGTGACCCAAATCAAGAAATGGGCCAACGGTAAAATCTCATTTAAGTTTCTCCACAAAACCCTTCTTAAATACCAAAATCTAATTGGGTTTTGGCGCCGTAGTGGTGGTGGCGCTGCCACTTCCGCCGCCGCCTCGTCTCCGCTGCTTTTCTTTGATTGGGGTCCGTCTTATATTACTGGTTTTAGGGTTTCGCCTTCCAAAATGGGTACTTGGGAAGTTACTAAGATGCCATTTTTATGGATCACGTTGACTTCGAAAGGTGAGCCTGTGAATTATCTTGATCCCGAGGGAAAGATTGAATTACTAGAGAATTTAGTTGATTCTGATTCTGGTGATGTGGGAAATTTAGAAAATGAGAAAGAACTGATTCCTGTGAATTTAAGTTTTATTGGTAAATGTCATGTTGTGGTTGAGGAAAATAATTTAAGCTCTTTTGGTGGGTCTCCGAGTTCAAATTCGAGTCCAAATGGAGCGTTTAGTAAAGTTTCGAGTTCGGTGAATATAAGAGGGGAGGACCCTGAGGATGTTAGTGGATCATCACCTGGGAGTTTACCTGATCGGTTTATGTCGGAAATTTATCAGTACTTTGCGAATCGAACAAGCCCTGGTGGAAATGGATCCTCAAGGAGGCAGAGGAGGAGGGGAAAGGAAAGACAGGGAAGGAAGAAATTGGAGCCTGAGCATTTTGTCAAGATTGTTAATTGCTCGCCTACGCCTGCCCGGCCTTTACAGGGTTTATGGAAGGTGGAAACGTTTGTTCTTTGCAATAATGTTGATATCTGATTTGTTTTCCAGTTTATATCTTGTTAGATCCTAACAAAAAATTTGCCTTTAAAGTAACAAAGAAGTTTCCCCTTTGCAATTGTTGATGATGCATTTCATTAGATTGAGTACTTAAATGTCTTTTTTGATAAAGACTTCAGCTTTTGAAGTAAAGCATTGAACTTGACAATGATTTCATTAGATTTCTATGGACCTATGGGCGGTATTAAGTTCGACTGAATACTACTTTCATCCTGATTTGAACCTTTTCATGATACATTTAGTGGGTTGAGACTGAGCCTATTTGCTTGCTTGGCGATTTCAGTTTCTCATTTTAACTTCCTTTTCAGAAAGCAAGATTCCTCTATTTGGTTCCATGTAATTACAAACCTGACGATAAAAGATTCATCTTTTATATTGACTAATTGGAAAATATTGCCTATTCCATTTTATTTACTTGTCATGATTGACTTAGCTTTCAGATCTCTCAAATTTTCTATATGCATAAAGAGTCCTGACTCCTGAGGTGATTATCAAGAATTTGTATGTGAGACGGTTTTGTCTCCGCGATGACCTATTTAGTTCTACGGGCATTTATTTAACTAACACAACATAATGACTTCAATTTCCCCACTAGTTCGTGGCACTTACAGCTTACTAAGCTCCAGCAAGCTATAATAGTCAATTATTATCTCTTTTCTGTTTTTCCTTGTTGGAGTATTGGTTCTCAAACGATTGAATTGTTTATTGCGGTGTATGATAGTTTTTCCTACTTGATGCAGGGGGTTTGTGATGACAGAAGCTTGCAGTTTTACCTCATTTCATATGACGACATTGGTGGTATTGCTTGCCGAATAGTTGGGGACTCATCTAAACCTTTTGGCGGACATACGCCGGTATTTTGGTCATCCAGTACTAATATGACCGAGCCTCCTTTTTCAGCCTACGAAGAACATCTATACTATAGTCGGATACATCTGAGGCCGCCTGCAGAGGCTGACGAAAATTATGAGCATCGGCTTCTTGCAGACCTTGGTGCTGTGTCACGTATACTGAACATGACTTCAAGCTGTGATTTGGTTATTCCGGGGGCTACTACAAATCCTCTGCAAGTCGAGGGAAGGATCTGGCAGTATGAGAATGGAACTTTTGGGTTTGGATTTCTTCGAAACTCTTACATTACAGACCTCAAGCATATAGCTCAAGACGGTCACCTTCTAGATACAGTAGATTCTTACAATGATTAGCATTGACATAATTTATCCAAAAAAACAAAAAACATTAGAGATGAGATTTCATTTGGAATGTTCTTGTACATAATTTCCTGCATCACCTGGGATCTTAGTTGGTGACATGTAGCATATTTGCGAAATCTAAAACAATTTCTTCTTGTTGATTTAATAATTTATTCTGTTATTAGAACAGGTGCTATCTATCATTTTGAAAGTGAAGTTCTGTCCTCTTATTTGCCTTGTTTATGTTTGAGATTTCATGCTTTTGCTTCTTAACTTAGTTAATGTCGATATCTTGATCTTTTCCTTGTATTAGTATTCTGCTGCTAAGCCATTTCATTTTATAATTGCTGGAATTCATTTATTTCGAGTACTGATATTAGCTAAAGCTATGTACTTTAATTTTTCTAGCTTTCGTTGTGGTCTCCAGGACTTGGCATTCTATATAGTTAACATTGTGATTATTCATATATTCTATCTGAAGTATTTGAGATTGCAAGATCATTCTGAATGTTAAGTACATGAGAAACAACTTATTTACTGAAATTCAAAAATGACTGTAGATCTCAGTTTGAATGCCCAAAAATAGCAGGAAACAAGCCAAGATAAGCAACAAGTGGCCAAAGAACATGAACAACTGTAGTCTTGTTCTTGAATAAAGGTGGAAAGGTAGCTGCAAAAGAAACTATACTTATATCTGGGCAAACACAGCAAACGGAGAAAGCAGTGAAATTCAACGCGCAAACACTCCCAGTACATTATCATTCTGCAGCAACTGCTCCAACTCTTGCTGAACTTTTGTCGTGATCTCCTTCGAGTTGGCTCAGGTTGCCTTTCTCCTTGATCAGTTGAACATGGTGATGCTTACAGTAGAGGCGACCCTCGTGAGCAATGTAGTTGGAGGGGCTGATCACACATCCACCGTGGCTGCATCTGAAGCAGATCTTGTGGTAAAGAGTTCCATTCACCGATACCTTAATAATACAATTTTTTTCCATTAGATATAAATGGCATAGAATATTGTTTGCAGATTTAAGATGTACAAAAAAGACGGCAATTTTCCGTAGTTTTCTGAAATGTAACCTTCAACTGTTAATAAATACACCATCCTTTTTACTCATTGCTATTATATTTGCACTTATGAACAAAATCTATAGTAATTGATCTTCTTGAGAAGAAAGTAGTAAAATGGCTAGTTCTTACCTTTTCAGTTGGATAGACAGTTTTGCTGCATCCCAGACATTTTTCTCTTGTTCCTCCAAACATGCTTGAAACTTTATTTGCCATTGGTTTCTGTTCAATGATCAACATAGCTTTAACATTTCAATCATTCATTATCTAGCCTTTATAAATTATACTCCCTCTGTTCCACAATAGAGGTCTTTTTACTAGATTTTCCATGTCACGTCACGTGCCCGCGGGCCGGCAATACGACACATTAGCTTGGCAACACTCACGACCATCTACTCGACAACTGAACTTGCTATACCAAAAGGAATATCCCGAGATGATATTGGATACTTAGGCCCATGTTATTTAGCATTTCATCTTTCCTTACTTATCCCGGGGATTACACTCCGTCTCTTCTAAAAATACATGTCATTTTGTGACTTTTAAGATGTTTTTCTAAAACTACCCCTACTAGAGAGAGAAGAGGGAGAGGGGGTTGGTGTTCGGGTATCTTGTCTCCCCTTAATCTATGTTAAACTACCTAAAAGGACTTCTATCATGAAACACAGGAGGGAGTACCATTCATGTTTTCGCCTTACCTCAATATCAGCAGGTTTCTCTGGTTTGGCAATCTTTGGTGTTCCTGTGAATTTATAAATGAAATCAGATTTCTTGATTCGTGTAGACTAGTTCTGCCATTTATCTTAGTTATCTTCATAGTTACCTTCAAAGCTCTTTTCAAGACTGCCAGTTCTTTTGAAAAGCTGATCAAAATGTGGCCTGCAATACAGAACTCCTTCAAAGGAATTGTAGTTACCAAGCTGCAGCAAATTCAACCATATCCATCAATAAAACTGATTAGAAAGGCTACCCTTTTTGTCAGCTTTAAACCAAAATTTCCCTTGATCAAACAAAGAATTTGATGCTCAAAGCTGAAAAAAGAACAGATCTGTTAATCTATAACTTTTTATTAGCATCCTCAAAGTATTTCATCTGTCCGAAATTGAAATTCCAATTTTCTATACAAAATGAATAACAAATTGAATATTCAATTCTAAACGCAGGTAAAGGACGGATCCACCCAGCCCCCTTAGTAACTTGTTTTTCTAATTCGCACCCACCAATATTTTTTCGAGAACTACTTTATAGATTCTCGACTTCCCAACCTCAAAGTTCTAGTTTCGTCCCTAATAAGCTTATATTATGGCCAAGGATAATATACTATATTCTATATGTAAAGACAAAGAACAGAAAGAAAGAAAAAAAATTTCTTGAATCCTACTGAATTAGAAAAAATGGATGGAAAGAGATGAAGGAAGGATGAACCTTAAGAGTGCCCTTGCAATGGTGGCATCTGAAACAAGCTTTGTGGTAGATTCGATTATCTGCAGTTAATTTGTCAACCAGATAAACTGTCTTATCACAAGCCATACATTTCTGGGTTGTTCCTGCAAATGATGCCATGATTTTTTTATATTCTTTTTGCAGTTTGTTTTCTTCTTCAGAGAGGTTCTCAAAGTCTCAAAGTCTCAAGTGGAGAAGAACTGGAGAAAGATAAGAAGGGAGAAGGAGAAGATAATAAGTGGAAAAAAGAGAGACCAAAAGCAGCTAATTCTGAATAGTTGTAGGGATGGCAACAATCATTCCTGTCTTGCTGCACTACCAAACCACCTTTGGTAGATTCTCTCATATATTGCTCCCACATTTCGTTTATTTCAGTCGTATCCGTGTGGACATGATCAATATCGCTATGACATATTTATTGGATTTGGTCAACATCGATCATACACTTTATTTTAAATTTTTAAGTACCCGACGCTTAAATACATACTCGTATTCGATACCCGTACTCAATTCTGAATAACCTGAAATAAAGTTGGTTAAAATAAAAAGAGTTTGATAATAGAGCAGATTAAATTGGATGTAGACCGTAAAAATAGACATTGATTCGGTTTAAATATAAAATAAAGATATCTCACTCTCTCTGAGTGTGTTTTGTTCCATTGATAATATTTTTATAAAATTTCAACGCGTTACTTTTTTATTAGATATTTGAATGTATATTATGAGTCTGCTACTAAACTAACGTGTTGCTTACTTATCAGGGAAAAAAATACTAATTGTTGCCTTGTTACGAAAGATATATTAAGATAATTTTTTTGAAATATTTCTTTTATTTAGAAATAAATGTTTATTTTTTATTTATTTTGTGTAGAAAAGTAAAAACATTTAATTCCAAAAAGGAAAAATACTATTCAATGACTCAAGATAACTGTTGATTAGCAAGAAACATATTAATTATATGAGCAAAGGCCATGTCTTTTTTTGTGATTTATGATGGATATATCTGCAACTAATAATAAGCAATAAAGCTAGACAGAAAATTAAAAATTGGAGATCTTTGGTTGCTGAACTTGCAAGATAGGGAAAAAAATTGGCTTCAAAATCATAATTAATTGTTCCTTATGAAGCTACCAAAACCACATGCTTGCTGGAGCCCAATTTGGTAGATGGTGGTGACCTTCTGATGAAAGGTTCAATTTTATTTTTCTTTCGGTTGAGGTAAAAATAAATAAAATGAAAAAATAACCCCACATTATATTTATTAATAAATATCTCAACTCATAAATTTATGATCTACCATATTGGTCGACCTGGTTGATTTAAAAAATATAACAAAAATTATATAAGTTAAAAACAAGATATTTTATTAGTCAAAATATTAATAATACTCTCTTATATAAACCTGCATACTACAATTATATTTAAAAAATAATATCGATATTTTTATTAAAAATCACTATATGTCCTAAACAACTCATATTATAGAATGACGAGGTATTATTTTTCAAGTTTTGGAGCAGTGGGGAAATTGAGGGACCAAGCCAGACTATCCTCCCTCTTAATCATATGGAGGCGGAGGACCGTTATAAATTATAATGTTTCTTAATATTCAAATTCAAGTACCCTCAAACAAAATATTCAAATTCAAACCTATGTGTCAATGTATATGTATATTGTATTTGGCAGGTTAGGTATGCACCATTACAGCTATTTACATCTTTTCTTTTATACAATTTTTTTTAAGATATAACTCACAATATTAAATTCGTGAAGTAGTAGTACTATTTAGATCTCTAGCATTCTTATGGATAAATAAATCAATGATAATTTCGACTATGTATTTACTAACATTGTTGCTTCAATCGCAAATTGATAATGAAGAAAACTTTCATAGGTTGACATACAATTATAATCATTATTACTATTATTATTTTTATCACATATACAATTATAATTGACCAACTTAAGACAATTCAGGTCAAATAAAGTTAGTACAGTCTCATAAAAATTAATCACAGGTACCGGAAAAATTCAGCATGGGTCGTACCCAATGGGTACGGTCCCACATCCCTCACATAAAAGTAGCTAGGACCCACCTGCAGGGTAGATCCCGCAGGCCATTTAGGTGGGTCCTAGTTACTTTTATGTGAGAGGGATGTGGGACCGTACCCATTGGGTAGACCCATGCCAGACTTACCCCGATAAACCCCATTGCTAATAAAAATATATATATTTACAAAAAAACCTAAGGGCTAAGACAGCTAAGTACATTTTAGCACAGTGGCAGCTAATTTGTGCGATACCACGATGTCTCAACTCAAAAGATCAAAAGTAATTGATGCCCCCACAAACTTTTTTCTTTATTTTAAAGTATGCCCCATAAACTTGGCAGTCCGGCTCCTATGCAGAACAGCAATTTTTCTGGACATACGAAACAATCTCACCCGTTAGATGAGATTTTGAATGGTCCAGATCTGGAGAGATAAAAGTTGCGGTTGAACATAAAATATTAAAAATTCTCTCTCCAGATCTGGACCGTTAAAAAATCTCATCCAACGGCTAAGAGTGTGTCCCGCACATGCGGAACAAAATGTTGTTCCACATAGGAGCCGGGA
>JAOWBF010000038.1:5487569-5500103 GCA_028566175.1 Vinca major
AGGGCATTTGGTCTAGTGGTATGATTCTCGCTTTGGGTGCGAGAGGTCCCGAGTTCGATTCTCGGAATGCCCCTTTTATTTCTTTCTTTCATCCTCTTTTTTTTTTTTTTTTTCTCGTTTCAGACTCATTTTCCATCTCCACTCTTCTTCAGCTAAAACCCTCTAAAAACCCCCCAAAGAGACACAAATGGAAAGTGAAAAAAATCCTGAAATAATTTTCGCTTCTAGGTTTTCTAGCTAACCAGTTCCGTTCTTCAGTTAAATTCATCTCCAATTTTCATAAAAAAAGAGTTAATTTCATCTTCAATTAACAGAAACACTGTAGGGAAAAAATGGTGTTCGGGCAGGTGGTGATAGGTCCGCCGGGCTCCGGCAAGACCACTTACTGCAACGGCATGTCTCACTTCCTTCAACTCATCGGCCGGTAAAAAAAACTCTTTTTTAAAAGTATATAATCGTGTTTTTATATATTCAATTTCGTTGTTTTTTGCTCAATCTTTTATGAATTTCTATAGCTAAAAAACCGGGTGTATAGACTCACACCTATCATTTGTAACACTCTCTGTGACATACTGGCTTTTCTTTCCTAATTATAGTCGTGGTCACACCTTGATCTTGGTTTATCTTGTTTAGCTTATGATATATGAATAAAGTATTAAGTAATTAGAGTGTCACAGAGAGTGTTAAAGGTTAAATAGAGTGTCACAGAAGATCTGAGCCAATATAGACTATAGTGCATGTTTAGAGAGCAATTTTATTTTGTTCGGTAAAACTAAATTGAAGAATCTATCAAATGTAATAGAGCAGTCTTATTATTGTGACAAGAAAAAAAGGTAGAATTTTGCAGTATTTTTATTAGAATTGAAGGTAGCAAAAAAGAGTTAATTTTGATTCATTGAAATGCAGAAAGGTTGCGGTTATTAATTTGGATCCTGCAAATGACGCCTTGCCGTATCCTTTTAACCTTTTCTTAATGTATGTTTGTGAGCTCTTTTTGCTGGGATTATATTATGCTAGTATTTTATTGGGATGTTATTATTTGAGTCCTTTAAGACATAACGAAGATACGACTGTGTTGTGAATATTGAGGATCTTATCAAGCTTCGAGATGTAATGGTTGAGCATTCTCTTGGTCCTAATGGTGGTAAGACCGCTACTTTCTGTCACAATTGTTTTTGTCAATACGCGAAGTTTGCTTATCTGAGTGAAAATGTTCCAATATTACACATCAAAATGCATAAGCAGTTAAGCACATGTCAATCATGTATGGGAAGAGGATATTCGAAATGGCTTTTTTTCTTCTCTTGGGAAGAGGATATACAACCAATTAGACTAATTTTTGGATGATTGCTTCACTACATTGATAGAAGTCATCCTTTACATATGCTTTGTGTTTAAGAATTTTAGTATTTTCATAGTATTGTAGTAAGCATCTGTTATCTAATTTAGTTGTAGGTTAATTTTGCAGAAGAAATAACTTGAGTTTTCCTTGGCCTGAGATTCTCTCTCTTTGAAACTTCTGCTTGTAGGTCTTGTGTATTGCATGGATTATTTGGAGAAGAATATCGACTGGCTAGAATCCAAACTGGAGCCCCTTATTAAAGGTTTTTCGATTTGAATGGAGACTTGCTATCTTTTGGCTCAATACTTATTATTTATCAATCTGCTTTCTTCAGAAGTACTGTCCTTCACAAGATTATGGATGTTTTCTTGCTTTTGAGACATTGTACTTGATGGGATAGCATTTCTGATTAAAACCCACATTTTTTCCTTCCACTTTTTGCCATTTGTAACATAATACTAATGTTGTCATTTCGCAGATCACTATCTTCTGTTTGATTTCCCTGGCCAAGTGGAATTATTTTTCTTACATGCAAATGCAAAAAATGTCATAATGAAACTCATAAAGAGGTTGGACCTGAGGGTATGATTTTTAATGTGCTTCGGCATTTAGTTATACTTATACCCCCCTGATAATTGAGGGATCACGTTGTCACGTAAGGGCTTATGTATCTGTTTCTCTATTGGTTGTTTGTTTTTGTTGCAGTTGACTGCAGTGCATTTAGTTGATGCCCATCTTTGTAGTGATCCTGGGAAGTACGTGAGTGCATTGCTTCTCTCCTTGTCAACCATGGTTCACTTAGAACTTCCTCATGTCAATGTATTGTCGAAGATTGATCTAATTGAAAGCTATGGAAAGCTTGGTTAGACCATTTATACTCTTGAACTATGACTCAAAATATTGCCTCAATCTGCTCTCCTTTCTTACTCTTTTTATTTCTTCATTTTGCAGCTTTTAACCTGGACTTCTACACTGATGTTCTGGACTTAACTTATTTGCAGCAGCATCTTGATCAAGATATCCGGTCTGCTAAATACAGGTGACTACTCTTTTTTACCAGATACACGGACTGGTAGTTGCATACCTGATTATGATATTCTCAGTCGGATGTATCTTTAATTTCTTTGGTAGTCTCATTTGTTTCATTTTGGGAAGACTTTGCTTCACCTGCGCCATTATTTGTTCTTTGTCAGATAATGTTTGAGCATTGTTCTTCAGTAAGAATACTGTACTAAGTGTCTGTTTTTTATCCTCAGCTTGATCTTTCTTGTCTGAAATAAATCATTTTATCATATAGATAGATGGAGAACCAGTTACGGTACACATTGGAGTTCTCTTACTCCGAAGTTATTGTCCCTTATTTACCTATCCCAAGTATTTGTAAACTTTATGGATATTCCATTAGCATCAATGTTTCAAGAAGCATTTTCAGTTCCCAAAGGGCAAGGGTGAAGTAAGAAAGAAAAATGGAAAGACAACCTGAGGTGGTGGAGTAAGTTGTGGGTATCATCTGAATTGATGTGCAGGAGCAATTGGTTCAGGTTGAGCTCTTTTGGCCCTAGACTGAAAAGAAAGAAAGGTATAAAGTGGGAGGTGAACGTATATCGCAGGTCTTCAGTCTAGGGAGGCTCTGTTACCAATCTTTTATGTGTCCACATTTTGTTTGTGTAAATAAACAGGTAGGCGATTAGAGGCCTAATCCATTACCTCTTCAATGTGGATTTTAAACAGATATGTCCATTTGAGGCTAGCTTATGCTAGTTCTGTGCTTTGCTACTGAACTTCTGGAGCATAGACAAATTTTCAAAGCGGTTTCATGGTTTTCAGACTAGTCCTATGGTTTTCTCTGTTTGAGTTGAGCTTGATATATTTTTATTTTCTTTTCTTGATGCAGAAAGCTTACAAAGGAGCTTTGTGAGGTAATAGAAAATTACGGACTTGTCAATTTCACAACTTTAGATATTCAGGTATACCAATATTTTTAACCGTTGCTCAGTTTATGCTGTTATGTTTTCTTAAGGCATTAACTTGTCAATTTTGATGTTGTTTTAGGATAAAGAAAGCGTTGGAAATCTAGTTAAGTTGATTGATAAGACCAATGGTTATATCTTTGCTGGCATAGAAGCAAGTGCTGTCGAATTTAGCAAACTTGCAGTAGGTCCTGTTGATTGGGATTACTACAGATATCCTTTTGTTATTTTGTTTCTTATCACTTATTGCTGCTGCATTGCATGAAATCATGTTTTATTTGATATATTTGTATTGGTTCGGTAACTTCTAGTACGTCAGTTTGACCCAAACGGTTGAATTCTGGTAGAGAACTGTAATTGTAATCGGGCCTGTGTTGAAAAAGTGCTGGATTGAGAGGCTATAATAGTTATGAGGTCCAGGAGACGTCTGGCTCTGGCACACATGCTGGTTGCTCTCTCTAGGTTATCACATTCCTCTAACAAAATGAAAGATGGATTCTTCATTCTGAACTATGTTTAGTATCCTGGAGTTGATGAGTATCTTTATATTCATGTATTGTTCTCTGTGTCAATTTAGGCAGATAGGCAATTCTAGAGATTGTTGTCTATCATCCTACCTACGTCTTATTTTATGTTTTAATTATTTTGTCAAAATCTCACGTGCATCATGCTCAAGTCTTATGCTTTGCATCACATGTGCAATTGTTCTTCTTGGATGCTAAATTTTTATCTTCGAGTTCCCTTTTGAAATGGTGTACATATTTCTCTTTATACATCAACTTGTTTCTTTTTATGCTCCCCATAGCCGCCTTCCTTGCGCTATTGGACCACTTGGTTTTGGATTCCTTGACCTAGCAGTTAACAGTTGCAGCAGTTCAAGAGAAATACATGAAGGACGGTGAAGATCTTGATTGATTATTACGACCACAACAACTGAACCAATAGAGCTGTTCTACTGTTGGAAGTAAGCTGTAAGCTTTGTGGTGGCACCTATATATGTTTTTACTCTGAATGGCTGATCTCCTTGCTTGGCACTTTCGCTAGACAGATGATGTCGAACGTTTCTCGATTGATACTTAAGTTATGTAGCTTTTTACAAATGTGTTATTATCATCTTGTCTTTCGTTCTTGCACCCAAGACTTGACCCCCCTGATTTTGAGGTAGGAACCATGTAAAAACCATAGAGATTCTTGGAATTCATTAGTATACTATGGGTCCAGAAGACAAGGTCGTTTGAATCGGATCCAATAGGAGCTCTATCCCTTTCAATGGTGTAATTCTATTTTTTCCGGTCTTCCTATGTATTCTTTAGTCTTGATGGTTGTTAATGCGTCTGTCTTCCATCGTGTTGCATTTCCTTTGGCGGACCTCCTCTTTCCGTTGTACTAGAGCAATTTTCCGACCATATTTTCCAACAGATATTTCCAACTCACGTTATGAGTTAGAGCTACTATATCAATGGCACCAAACTTTTATGACGTCCATGGATGTTAACTTACTTCAGACCATATGCATAAACATTGGCGTTCATGCCACATACTTTGTATTCGCTACAAGTACAAACCATTATGCTTAGATTTAGTTATATTTGGACTCTTTTGGATATTTGTTCATCGACTTTTCTCTTCATGTTCAACCTTTATTTTATTTTATTTTATTTTAAACTTAGTTTGATTTGGGGTTGTGACTAGTCTATTCAAATTTACCACACTTCATTATTTATTTTTCTTTTGCCGCGTTTTCAATTATAGGACACCTCCCGAATAACATTTTGGTTCCAGTGTTGATGACAACTGAACAATTTTAGGCTGTCGAGTCGATCGATACGTTAGAAATAGCTAATTGTTTTGAAACGGTCCGTGATTCTCAACTCTGCCCCTGATCTTCGTCACTGGCCAATGGGTCACGTTGATTTACCTTTCGTGCACAAGAAACAGAATGAGAAACTTTAAAAAAGGCCAAGGTGGAATCTCCAATTTCACTCCAACCAGACTGGCCCAAAATTAAATTCTATACACACTGTGATAACTTCCAGCCCAAAACCCAAAGCCCAAAACAAATTTGGAAACTTCCAAAAGAGCCGTCTCCTGCTGAAGGAGAAAGGTAAAAATAAAAAAGAACATAAAAATCTCGAATTTTCTCTTGACTTGTGAGTTGGGAGACTTCTGGAAATCCATCATAATCATCAAGTTCCGGAAAATCTATAGATAAACAAACTAGGTTTTGGATCATAGTTTGAATTTGGATCGTGAATCGGCGGCTAGGGAAGAAGATGCGAGGACGAAGATGTGGAAGGAGATCGGAGATAGAGAATCCGGCAAGCTTCGCCCTTCTTCATTCAGTAATCGTATTAGGTCCACCCGAACATCATCACTTCAGCTCTCTAATTACAAGGAAATTCTCTCTTCTCACCGCGGCGCCATTAATTCCCTCCAGGTTCTTCCATTTTTGGCTGATTTTGGAGTTCAATTTTAATTTTTTTTATTGCATTTTAGTAATAACTCTTCAATTTAGGTTTGATTGCAAAATTATGAATGTTCTGTGGAAGTTTGCGTGTTTAAGTGCGGGAGTAATATTGATATTTTGACTAACAAATAACTTGTTTTTTGCTTCTTTAATTTTCGCTACATGTATTTATATTATGGAATGGAGGTAGTAATATTTATTTGGTACTAGTAGATTTGCCTCTTGTTCTTTATTGCTTAGAATCAGATGCTTTTAGCTTCTATTTAACTGAATTAGCTTACTTTAAGCAGATGCTATAGTTTTTTCGGCATCGGATGCTTTTATCTTACTTCGTTAAGGATATATGAATAAAAGTTTCCATAATTGTAGTGTCACGGGAATGTTACTGGGAGTGTCTCAGAGTATCCGAACTGAGTTTTTTTCAAGGCTTGTCGAAGAATATAAGTATCTAATTGAAATATAGGAGGTGATTTATTTATGGTATTCCTTGCTAAATAAGTCATCCTGCATGGAAACAGTAGGAAAAACCTAGTTCCGGACCTTTCAGCTAGCGTAGATATTATAAGATATCCACTTCATACTTGATGTAGTAGTTATCTGTTGATTCCTGCTTCTCTGAGCAGGCTTTTCTGTGCTCAATTAAAGTACTTGTTAGCTCAACTTTGCCTTTTTAATTTAAGGTGAAAATGGTCAATGGGGACTTTTATTGGGAATTTCTTGCTTGAGATGTGGTTTGCAGAAATCTGTTGGAAGTTGGAACTTGATTTGATTGAGAAAATATTTTGTGGCTATTCCTTGTGATCACAATATCAGGTTGATTTGACAGAGGGACGGTATCTGTTAGCTGCTGCTTCAGACTGTTCAGTTGGTGTTTATGATGTCCAACGTGCAACGGATTATGAAGCCGGAGATCTAATTGCAAAGCACAAGTCTATTTTACTTGTTGACAAGCAACATGAAAGTGGTCACAAATATGCGATATCATCTGCCATCTGGTATCCAATTGACACAGGGCTGTTCGTTACTGGTTCATATGATCATCACATCAATGTGTGGGATACAAACACAACTCAGGTAGCGATATTTCTATTATCATCATTAATCGTGTTCTTGCTGAATTATATGCTTCTTCAAGATTGTATATGCATTTCTCTGTGCTTCAATGCATTTATGAACCCAACTAAATTGGTTGGAACTTTTTGTTGCTTTTCTAGGTTGTAATGGATTTTAAAATGCCTGGGAAAGTTTATAGGACAGCTATGTCTCCCCTGGCAAGATCCCATATGCTAATTGCTGCTGGAACTGAGGATGTTCAAGTTCGGCTTTGTGATATTATGTCAGGGGCCTTTGCTCACACTTTGTCTGGTCATCGTGGTATGTTTTTGAACTTGGCATTTTCATTATTCTTCATCAATATCTTTTTTGAAATGCTACAAAGATAAAGTCCATGACTGGTATCCCAGTGACCATGCTAGACTCCGCGTTTTTCTCCTATAACCATAACTTCCTTTCTATCTCTATAAATTATCGGTCTGAAGCCAGCTTTAAGGTGTAAGTTTTACTATTCTGATTATGCCATGACAGCATGTGGATTTCAGATGAATTACTCTTATGGCTCAAAACTGAATGTGATTTTTTGCCTACTTTAAGCTAGGAAAATGCCAGATATGCAAGTGTGATTTCAGATGAATGTAATGGGGCATTCTGAATCTCTGATTTGACTTATTTTCTTTGTTTAGGGGGCCTTCATATTACAAGTAAATGACTAATGTTGCTCAAATTTTAATTTCTCTATTTGTTGAGTCAGAACAACTCTTTAGTTTAAAGTAATTCATACTAATTTCGAACTAGGGATGGATCTTTTGGCTTCGCATCTCAAATTTGTTTGATCAATATTTGAATGTAGAAGATAGTGGAAGTGGTAAGTTTGTCTGGAATGATGCTTAGAAAATTTTGCTTTTGATTTGCGTTTAACTTCTTGTTGCTTTACACAAGATGCATGACATTAGTTAGGCTTGCAATTTCAACTATTCTATCAATTAACCATGACAGGTCAATAGATCTTAAAATCAATGCTACAGATGATTACTGCCTTTTTTATCCCTGGGAGTAATGCTTTTTAAACCTTAGGTGTTTGATTGGCATTAGTAATGGTCTTGTACCTCACTCTGTTTAACTGCTCTACTTTTCATTATACATAGTAATTTAGGCTTTCAGATGATCTTGACCTTCTTTTCTGCCTAATTGGCATAACAAACACATAAGTCTGCATCTGGAGGCCTCTAATTCGTTGTCTGGCCCACTGCAGATGGTGTGATGTCAATAGAGTGGTCAACTTCTAGTGAGTTTGTTTTGGTAACTGGTGGATGTGATGGTGCAATCCGCTTCTGGGATATTAGGCAAGCAGGATGCTTCCGTGTATTGGACCAATCTGACACTCAATTGGGGAGGCGGCCACCACTCCTTACTGCAAATAAGGTTCTTATTTGTCCTTTTCTCTGCAGTATCATATACTTTTATTTCTATTTTCCTTTAATTGGAATAGTTGCATTTCTAAAATCTAAATGCAGAATAATGTAATAAACATGCTTTAGTTTGTGTTCGTCCTGAATTGAGAATAATTGTTTTTCGTACATGGGGTTATCTCTATATCCCATACTCTGGGGAAAAGGTTAATAACTATACTTTTGGCCAGGATGTGACTTCAACATCTTCATTAATAGCCCAGAGTTCATCTACAAAATCCAGGGCAGGTCAAAAGAAAATGACCAATGGGAGTTCTTCAAAGCATTCTGGTGTTAGTAGAAGTTCCAGTCTAGTCAAGGGATCCGTCAAGCAGAGATTACATCCAGGAATGATGTCTACTCAGAATCGTTCTACTGCCCACTATGGTGCTGTAATTGGTTTACGAGCAACTTCAGATGGCATATACCTACTAAGTGCAGGTACAGTTTGATTAACTGCAACAGTGAGATGTGCATATACAATACTATAAACTATACTGCTACACCTCAAAAAATGAGCTACATCTATTTTGCTCATTGCATAATATTTCATTACTTGCTCTCTATTTTGTTTCAAATGCATGAAGCCTTTCACGTTCCAAACAAATGAACTATATTTTGCAACCAGATATTGTCGAAACTAAATTGGTTGATTGTCGAATTTTCTGTTGGCATGTCTCTGTTATTTCATTCAGCAAAAGCAAGGGATAAAATAATTCAATATTCTTGGTTTACTTTCGAACTGCAGGTTCAGATTCGAGGTTGAGGCTATGGGATATAGATTCTGGGTGCAACACGCTAGTAAACTATGAAATTAGACGGCTACAAACAAGCAAAGCAATACAGTTGGCCATATCTCAAGATTCAGACCTTGTTTTTGTACCGTGCATGACAACTGCAAAAGTAATTGTTTTTCCTTTCAATTATTTTTATAATTTCTTTACGACATAAAAATGCACCGCTCAATATTTGTTCTACATAAATGGTTCAGGCGTTCGATATGTGGTCGGGCAAGACAGTGCAGACTTTTCGTGGCCACTATGAAAACATAAATTGTTGTTGGTACAGTTCACAAGATCAGGTACATCTCTCTCTCTCTCTCTCTCTCTAGGAGATGGAGGAAAGAAATGCTTCAACGTTTACAGTTATCGATTTATGACCTGTATCTGCCTTTTGCAGGAACTATATACCGGTGGCAATGATAGGCAGATTCTAGTATGGTCTCCGGCAACGTTTACATCTGATGAACTGGTATGCTTTTTGTTGGAATTATATGAAGATTTTTGCACGTCATGCTACTATTTCTTCTGCCTAGTAATGGTTTGATTTGAATTTCAGGATGAAAGGAAGAAAGGACAGACATTTGAACCTGATCAAGATAACTGGAGTGACTGAGTAAAACATATTTGCTTTCTCATTACATCAATTCTTTTGTTGTTTTATAATGTACAAACCTTCTCCTATAAAAAAACATACCCCCCCCCCCTCTCAATTGGAGGAGGGGAGGGAAGAACTTCGGATTATGATCTGCTAATAAAAGACTTCCATTCCTTTGTAATGAATTATTATCAGATTTTCTAGAATGCAGTCTTAATGGACCTGATTAAAACTCCGAGTTACCTATAAAACTCGACCAGTGAATTACAATAAAAATTATTTGTGTTGAGTGGTTATATCTGTGTCACTTGAGATTACAATGTCCATTAAATTTTAACTAGATTGTTACCAGGACTAAAATTATGCTGATGCTCGATGAATTTTTTTACCTTTAACTTAAAAAAAAAAAAACATGAAGACCGATAGACATTGAGCAAAGATACAAGGTCGTCCACGAAATCTATGTAAAGAATTTGAGCAAAAAATATTGCACAAAAGGTTTCAAAAAAAAAAACCAAAAAAAGTTCTCTCTAATTACAGATAGTTAAACCAAGGTAATAACTCAATTGGTAAAATACTTCTTTTGTCAAATAAAAAAATCTCGACCCTCGAGTTTGATGTGCATGTTATTTTTTCTCCAATCCCCTTTTAAGCAGAATGGGTTAATAACAAAAGTCCAATACTTGTGGCTCCAGTGCGGAACGGGGTAATTACGTGCGTTTGAAAGTTTCATCGTCAGTTGGATTAAAATTCTGACGGTTAAATTGATTTAAAACGAACACCTATTTTGAGCCTCATAACATTTGTCATGAGTCTCAAAAGTCAGAACATATGCTTTAAGGCGTCCCGTATGTATTGAAAAAAATTATTCCGTATAAGATTCAGACTGAAAGTCTACCACATATTGGAAAAGTGAAATATGGGTTTGTGACATAACAACTAACAAATGGCTTATGAACCTAACTGATTCTTGGTAGTACTTAGATTTCCGCGAGTTCCTCTATCTTATCTTCTTGATGATCATTATCTTCCATGTTCTCCCCCTATTTGCCCCTCTGATTCTTTCATAAATAGAAGTGTGCGAAAAATTATGGTACAGGTGTGTGTTTAGAGACTCTGAATCTTCTAATAATTTTGCTGTTTTAATTAAATTATGGATTTTTTTTTAGCTTCACAGGAAGGAAGGATGTGGTACTAGGAAGAGAGAAATTTATTTGGCCCCACTTAGGGGAGGGTGTCGAACCCGCGACCTCACGGTGGTGGGCAGAGGCCAGCCCCACTGAGTTATGACACTCTTGACAAATTATGACAAATTATGGAACTTAAAAGTGATTATTGCTTATGGAAGCATCTAATTTCTGCATTAGAAGTGTCTACTTCATATTGACTAATTAGCTGTGGAACTGTCCATGTTGGAAACCCCTACAAAAGGAATTGCTTCTACCCTTATTTAAAGTTTATGTCTGCCCTCTTTACTTATTTAGGGATGAAATGACAATTGACATACATATTGCAATTGCTTATTGTCATACATTTCTTATGCACAAATGGGGAATCATACTTATATACATCGACTTTAAATTTGGTTGGTCTCCTAAATATTGAATAAATTGTGAGTTTTCATTAATCGATTCATTTATTTACGTACCAATTCGGGATTATCCTGAAAATATTAGTGATGGATTGAAGTTTACTCGAATATTTCAAAGTGATGTGAATGAGTTAATATAACTAATTTGTAATTTTTTAATTAATCTTTTAATCCGCAATCACCACATGAAGTTAAATGTGTGCTCATGTTTTAAGAGATATTTGAATCTTGATTGAAAATAGAATTAATGTACCTTAATAATGTAATGTGTCTCCTCTATAGTTACCCCACAAATCCAACCAATAATTAGTGGGTTCAATGACTCTATGGAGTGCGAAGTGTGAACAAGACTAACCATAAAAAAAAGTAGCACAACCATTATGACCATGTCCAAATGTTTGTTACTAGCACTTATAAATCTGACTGGATTAGGTATCGATTAGAGATTTTTAATTTTAATTTTGAATTATTTTCAAATTCAAAACTAATTTTGAATGATTTAAAGTTTAAGATTTCATTCATATACTTCATTAAAAATGAGTTTGCATATCAGTTTGAGTTTTAAATCCAATTCATAACAAATTCAAGACACGTTATCCAAAAAGAAAAAAGGCCGTAATAGTTAATTACTTGATGAGACAAATAAAATATTTTAAGTACAGCCATTAATCTCATTGCAAGTAACAGATAAAAGTAGAGATAAGCAAAAACTTGTGAAGAAAAAAATGAAAACATTCCTATTCAGAAAAAAATGAAAATATTATTATCCTATTCAAAAACTTGTGAAATAAATAAATAAATAAAAACTTATTCAGCCACCTTTAATCATTGTTAAGGTTCAAAATCAATCAAATTATACTTTTTTCTATTTAGAATTGAATAGTGGTTTTCCTATTCAGAATCAAAGGCTTCGAAATAAGTTGTATATCCATGGCCATTATTTTATGGAAATATCTGATATGGACCGGGTCCATGTGGTGCAGGTTTGGCCACATCCCTGCAAAATAAGGAGAGAGAAGGAAATACAGTGATGTAGCTAAATCTGAACCGTATGGTCCAGTGGATCCGGTCCATATCAGAATAGTCCTTATTTTATATGGAAGATTCATTTATTATCACAAGAAGTTTAGAAGTCTTTTTATCACTAAAAGTTTTGGTCTTTACACCTCTTGTATCTATTGGGAAGAGTAAACAAAATGATGCTGACTTTAAAGAAGAGAAAATGAAATACTCAAAAGACAAAAACCATCATTTCACCATACACAAACAAGAGACGTTTGACC
>JAOWBF010000038.1:5773359-5785530 GCA_028566175.1 Vinca major
TCTTCTCAGCCAGCGGCTTCTACCTGGCCTTGTCGTCCTCGAGCACCGCCGGGTCCGGTGAAGTCCGTTGCCGCCGCCGGAGTTAAGGCACGGTGGGGAAAGGATGAGGTCAATCTCTCACTTTCGCTGCTTTCTCTTCGGTACTATGAGAAGATGAATTTCAGTAACCGAACCAAATGATGAAATTTGAGTAATTGTTACTATGATTTGCAGATTAATTCCACTATCGTTTTCATTTTTTTCCACTTTAATTATCTTTAATTTAATTACATTTTCCTCAAATGTATTGGTTTGTAAATTTGATCCGATGATCTGTATGAATATGATTATCTTTCTCTTCCACTCATGATGTATGATGCAAATTAAGATCCAACTTTATTAATTTTTGGTGTGCTGCCACGAATCTATGTTCTAGTGCTCCAATTTCCTCCTATGTTTTAGCATTTATTTCAATTTCTGATATGAACAACACTTATCGAAGTCAAATTGAATATTCACTTGGGACTCTTGAGCTTTATATGTAAATTATTAACAGACAAGTAATTCTCTATCTGTTCCAAATTGATACTTTTCTATTTTGGGAATTTTATTGGATTATCCTATGATACAAGGTAGTGAATTGACTTTGATCTCGTAGTACATCTTTTTGTATATTATATGTTACATTTATAATAATATTGTTCTACGTGTAGCAACATTAATGTGTTGTGAACTTATGAGATTGGACTAATCACATTGTTTCACGTGTGATAATTTCACTGGTGTACTAAAAGATCAAGAATTTAGTGAATCAATGATGGTATCAATGATGATGTTGCATCAAGAACAAAAAGAGCAGGAAATAGGAAGTGAAGGCAAGTAGAGGTATAGAGGACATTTAGGGGGTTATTTGGGGTTGGAAACGGAGAAGAAGTTTTGTAGAGACGAGAATGGTTAATTTAGAGGGCATCTAAAATTCGTTAGTTGAACGAAACTAAATTTTGTGGAATAATATTGAATATTTAACGATACATTCAGTACCTTATTAAAAAAACTGATCCTTGTTTTACATTTGTAGCAATGGTCTTTCTGGCGTTTCGTTTGTTCAATGTTTTGGCTGGAAAGATGGTGATTGAGAGAAGATGTTTGTGTTGTTTGTCATGTGTAGTGACACTCTTTCTGTTTTAACTTCATCTATTAGAGTGAAGACAGAAAGGATTTTTTTTCCTCTTTAATATAATTTCTTGTTTTTGTTGGCCATTTTACTCACTGAGACAAATTTATTGGAAGTTTGTATATGTTTCAAAATTAAACACTATGCAATTAGACGTTGCTTTGAGTTATTTTTAACACAAATACATTGAAAGTTCTCAAGAGTGGAGATGATGGGCCGTCTCAACTTTTTAAGGGGTGAAAATTGTCTATACTGTGTATGTTCTCATTCATGTGCTCAACCACTCAAGATTTGTAGTGTGAGCATTTCTTCTAATTATATATACGCATGGTAAATTGTGAATGATTGGACATATAAATTAAAATATATACAAGTACAGACGATTATTTGCCTTCTTAAGAATGCAAATAGATTGAGATTGATTTAGAATTAAGTAGCAAAGCAATGGCCAAGGCTGAGACATAGGTTCCCTTCCTTAATAAATGAATAAAAATGGCAAAGCTGAATGGTTTATAGAAGAAGATAGGTTCTATAAACTAGTGGACTCTAAGCCAAACTCAATTCAAATTAGAATGAAAAATGTTGCTGAATAATGGTTTGTTATGCTCCATATTCAACAACCTAAACAAGGTCACTTTGATTTTACAGCTTCCCATGCTTGTCTAACAAATTATTTAGTTAGATATTAAATTAATTATTAATATTTTTCTAAATTTAATCATCAAATCGAATTGATCCGAACTGATAATGATAATAACCATACAACACCTAACCAAATCCCTCACTCATTTGGAACCAATCCAATGTTTATAAAAAAAAGTTTGATTGCACCCCTCTACATAAAACATCACAATTAATCGAACATCACAAATCTGTTCTTCTCAAAAAGTGGTTAATTCTTCTCAAAGCTAGATGAACACGTCTAATAATAAGTGTCGTGCATGGATAAACAATAACAATATAGCAGTAGTTATTTTATAAAGTATTCAGAGCGTTATAAATTACTTTAGTGTTTACTTTTGACACAGGTAAAAACCAAACTAGCTGGTTCGGATCGAGAAATTGACATAATGTAGTGACTGTCCTCATTGCCCCCGAAACTTTTTTTTTTCATTAAAGATCTATGAATAGATTTTTGTTCTTCAGTTACATAACATATTTTAATATATTTTAGTCGTTAAATGAGTTATTAATTTGATAATTAAATTTGTTTTAGAAAAAAACGTATTCATACTAGCAAAAAAAATATTTAATCTTTTCTACATCGTTAAATCAATAATATCATGATTAAAATTTATTTTGCATTTGTAAATAAATAACTCGAAAATCACACTATTTTTTTTTTTTGGTAAGAATAGTTTGTTTTTATTGTCTCCTTTTTTATTACATTAATAAAAAATTGTCACGCTGTGATAATTTTATATCAATGACACAAAAAACGAAACACTATTGTGGCTTACTAGTTTTTGCCCATTTTTTCCACTATATATATCTTTGAAAGCCCGTAACAGCGTACCATTCTCAACTGTAACGCCGCAGTTTATAAACTCGGATTATCTGCATAATTCATGGCTGTTGTGGGAAAGGCTTCTTCTGTATTAATTTGACGAAGATAAGAATTATTAGTACTGTTATCTTTGTTGTGATCATCATGGGAAACTCAAAAACTCCTGCAAATTCTGATGAATTTGAAACTGTATCGGACACCACCACTGAGGAAACCGATGATATAGACATTGATGAAGAAGAAGAAGAAGAGGATGAAGCAGTTGATTCTCCACCACCTATTGATTCTAGCCCTTTCCAAGAAGGTGAAAAGGTCCTCGTTTTTCATAGCCAATGCCTCTATTCAGCTAAGGTGAATTGATTAATTGGTTGATTGATTAATCACCTTTTTTCTATGGAAATTAACTAACTTTAACTGGAATTTTTGTGTAAAGATCGAATTTTGGTACTCGAGAAAGGGTTAATTTTCTCCTGGGGCTGAGAGTTTCTTGATGATTTAATGTCTAGCAATCATCACAGACCTTTTCATGTTTTCCCTTTTCTTTTGTGTAGGCACTAAGAATTTTGATCTAACAGGAATTTTTTATTCATTTGAATGCGAATAAGAAATTGGACATTTAATTTGGGATTAAGCCTCAGTAATTTAAAGGAACTAGTGAATGTCATGAGAAAGTGAACCAAGTGAGCAATAATAAGGATGTCAACATTTCTATGTATTGAGTGTAGTTGGCAAAGTTTTGAAAAGAGGAAAACTTTAACTTGAAATATTTTGTAAAGATCAAATTTTGGTACTTGAAAATGGTTATTTTTCTTCCGGGCTGGGATTTTCTTGATGATTTATAGTCTAGGAAACGTCTGAGACCTTTTCATAGTTTTCCCTTTCCTTTTGTATTGTCATTGGGAAGTGATCTAATAGAAATTTGAAGTGAAAATGTAAATAAGAATGTATTTTCTATTCTAGTCGGGGAGTGATCTATTCCCCGTCTAGAATAGAATTAAACGTAAATAAGAAAATGGACATTTAATTTGGACAAAGCAGTAAATTATAAGGAACTAAGTCAAAGTTTTGAAAAGAGGAAAAATTTACTGATCAATCTCTCACTTATACATGTAAGTCTCCCTTATGAGTGGAGAAAAAAAGATAGATATATGAATTTAGGCGGCCGCCGTTTTCTGTCATTAATTACTGTGGAACTTCTCTGTTATCAAGAAACTCATGCTGTCAGGTGGTGACCGGTTTATGAGGAAATTTTAACTTTAGAAGATGTGGAATGATACTTTTGCTTATCAAGTTACTATTTTTTGTGTTTGTAGTATCTGATTATTCTTGTCAATTTAACTAACATACATTCTTATGTATTTTCTGGTGCAAGGTGCAAAAAATTGACTTTCAGAGGAATGGATGGAGATATTTTGTTCACTATCTTGTAAGTGTTGTTCCTCTATATGCAGATATTCGCATCCTGTTATTTTTTTGGTAGTGATTTTTCTTGCCTCCGATAAATTCTCAAGTGTCACTAGTTTTAAGGTAAAAAATTACCTACTAATGACAGCATTCTTTTCTCTCTTTTTTCAGGGATGGAAGAAGAGGTTAGTCAACCTTTTAGTTGGATTCTGATTCAGTGGTCTTAAGAACACTAATGGTTTGTCGATTAAAGGAACTGCCATTTGTTTTTCGTTTTTGGCATTTTCTTGTTAATGTTATTATAATGTACATTGAACGGGAGAGAAGGTAGGATGGATATTTTGCTGATGTTACTTATTTTGGTCTGTGACGTGTTCCTCAAAGGCAAATGCATTTTCTTTCCGCGTACAAAGCTATTTCTGCAAAATCATGTATTTCTGCAATTGTGAGTTTACCCCTTTGATGTATGTGATCTGAACATATTTGTTAGCCTTTTAATCAGTGATAGGGATATTGTTGAATTTTTATTACCTTAGACAAAGAAGTATTCTCGGTGCACTGACGTGTACGCCATAGGATGCTTACATATTGTTTGTTGACAGTGTAACTGCATTGATTGTCTTTTTGTCAGCTGGGATGAATGGGTAGGCTTCAATCTCGTGATGAAACATACTGAAGAGAACGTACAAAAACAGCAGGAACTTAAAAAGAAGCAAGATATGGATATAAATTCAACGACTGGACGCCCCGGGCAGATTAAACCAAAAAGCTCAACTGGTAGATCAGTTTTATTTTAGTTTATGCCGTCTACTTCTATTAACTTATCTTTCTTTTACCTGTTTTCATCCATCATCGCTGTTATCTTCTCCTGTTTCTTCATTGTCGCTATAGTTCTCATTGTCGGACGCATTGCTCGTTTGTTCTTCTTTCTTGACGTGCTTAAGGATAGGCCTGGCTTTAGAAATGATTCTGATGGGGAATAATCAACATACATTTCTTTATTTTCCTTTTGAGCAGAAAATGTTTTAGCTAAATTATCCTGACTGGAGTTAAATTAGAGGATAGATCCATTGTCTGTGTAACACACTAATGTGCTTGAGAAGGAAGTGAAAATGTATTTAACAGTTTTTGGTACATAGTGGTCCTTAGAAGTAAATGCGCGGAATCTTGACTTGGTATTCCTCGTCCAAGTTGCTAATGTGTAATTTTTCTATTAGGAGACCAATGTTTTCAATCCCGGATCGTGCCGCATAGAGGTAACCCTAAAAATGCTATAGCGGGAGCGGCGCTATTTGGAATTTATGAACATAATTTACCTAAAATTCCAGATTACACTCATAATTTCATAATTAGAGAAATAATAGTCATGTAAATAATTAAACATAACCAAAGTCATTAAACCCAAGATAAAATAAACAACGAAAATCAAGACAACAGTTCAATTCCATAAGACTCAATGACTAATCAATCCCCATCGTCAAGTTGAAGATCTTGCAAGTCTTCGTAAGTATATGAAATTTCCGGCAGGTGGAGCTGTGAGTTGGACAGAGAAGAGAGGTAGAAGAGAAGAGAGAGGTGTCGATCGATGAATTCAGAAAAATAGGGGGTTTTATAGCAGGAATTGTTCCATTCACCCTTAAATTTAGAACTATCATTTGAGGCTAAAAATGGGTTTTTACCCCATACCCTAACTGGGGATCCACAAGGCCGCTATTGGCAGCAATCCAGCCTGCGATTGCGGCTGCTGCCGGCGCTTCGGTGATCTGCTAGCTATGAGGGTCCTTGTAGCGGTAGGGGGCCCTTGCATCGCTATAGCGACCCTATTGATAACACTGCCTCTAACCGGGTAATATTATCAGACGATGTTTTTTTCTTTCTTTCTTCCTGATTTGCACCAAAATTTGCTGTATCTTTAATAATTTCTTTTTTAACATATTCTGTCTACCATGTAAGACAGTAATCTTGAAATGGCTTGTCTTTGCAGGGTCAAAAGGTAGGAAGCGAAAGACTGACTCAACTCAGAAGGTACACGTTAATCTTTAGACAACAATTTGGTTTAGATCTGTGTTATTATGCTTATTTCCTCTCTTCCCTCCTCCACAAGAAGGGGGAAAAAAGCACACACAACACCCAACTCTCTCAGGCACTACAGTCGTGGTTATGTGCCTCCCTTCCCTGTTTTTGTAGAGAAAGCCTGTAAAAGAGTTATTTCCCTCTCGCTTCTTATTACTCATTTCGTAGACAGTTCATGTATTTCTTTCTTCTTACAAGTATGTAGCAGTTATATTCCTACCATCGTGATCAGAAGCAAAGAGTACTGTTAGTAACTTAAAGATTCCGAACTCTCTATATCTGGATATAAGAAAATTAAGATAAAAAGTATGTTTTCCAGGACGGTTAATCCCATTTACTACGGACCTTTGAATACTCTATATTAGAGATCTCATACTTTTTCTACAGAGTTAAAGAACAATGTTTATATGTATAGTAGTTACTGCTTCTTATTGCAAGCCATCTTTTTAGAGAATAGCCAGAAGAAACTTCTACTTCCTATTGTGAAAAGCATCATTTGATAAACTGGTAATAAAGTCTAGCTATTTTATTCATTCAAGAAATGATTGATCAGTCTTCGTAATCTCGTGCATACAAGCAAGTTTAATTATCATTGATGCTTTCAGGTGCTACATTGATTCGAATGTCGTTTTGTTGTTCATAAGTAATATCTACAATTTTTTGTTACCGAATATCTTTAGTATGGTTTTGTTATCATTGGAAACTTTGGTTGAGTTTATAGTTTTTTGCTTTCTTAGGAGAAAGGACTACTGATTGAAAATCGTCTAAATATCCATATTCCATCATCATTGAAGAAGCAGCTAATTGATGATTGTGAATCTACAACCCATTTGGGCAAGGTAAGTTATGAAGACGTAATAATTGCTTGATTCTTAAATCCTTTTGCATAACGCGTTCCTGCTTAAATTCTTTTAACCCTTAACCACTTGCATGTTTAACGCACCCAGTTGAGCAAATTGAAATATATATTATTATCATTTTAAATAATAAGTAATCCTTTCATATTTGACCTTCATCTTTCTTCTGTCACACTGGTTTTTTGTCATGATTTATGTGATGATATTTCATTTTATAGAATAGCTTGTTAATTTCAAGATATTATTTCCCCAAGTAAGATTTGGTTAATTTCTGTAATATTGTAATAGTTTTTTATCTCCTGAAGCACGTTCTTGAGGTGTGCTTGGTTAATGAGCTAATTGTAAGGTGTCTTTTTAGCCCAAGGCTATATTATACAGGCTTAAGGAGGGTGTATTACTGCTAATAGACAACTGGTACAGAAGATGCAGAACCTTGTGCTAGTTTCCGTCCTGTGAATATGCATAATATTATTTATGTTGAAATATTGTTTTGTTACACCCCGCTGCTTTACTCAATTTCATTGCGGGATGAAGTTCTGTTGGAGTCACAATAGCTCAAAAATTAAGATTAATTTTGAATCTTCCCTTACTGGGATTTACCTCTTACAGCTTGCCAAACTTCCGCGTTCGCCAAATGTGAAAGAAATTTTGAACAAGTATCATAATTATCGACTTTCAAAAGATGGGCTGTAAGTCTATATGTCATTTCTATTCAGCTTTTCAGTTTACAGTCAAATTTGATGACCTAGAATGTTATGTCCGTTGCAGGATCATTGATTCTGTCGGAGAAATTCTAAATGGGTTGCGTTGCTACTTTGATAAAGCATTGCCAGCAATGCTTCTGTACAAGAATGAGCGCCAACAGTATGAAGAAACAGTTTCTGATAACATCGCCCCTTCAGCTATATATGGGGCTGAACATTTGTTAAGGCTTTTTGGTATGCTTGTATTTCCTATTGGGCAATTTCTTCAATTTATTACTTTCTGAAGGCAATAGGATTGCCGTAAATACACGGTTTAAACTTCTAGAAAATTTTATAATCAGTAGATATGATTAAACTTCTTTGTTGTTGGGGTGCATATGATCCTTTCAGTTCCTCAATTAACCTTTTTTTCTGTAGTTAAACTGCCAGAGATATTATATTATGCAAAAATTGAAGAGAAGACGCTGTTGGAAGTGCAGCAGAACTTGGTGGAATTTCTCAAGTATATCTCTTTTGACTATTTTATTTTTCTTATTACTGAGACATATTTAATTTCTTTGACGTTTCATAGTTATGTATGTCGACGTAAGAGTAGAACTACCATTATCACTATAGTTACTGTATCAAAATGCAATTTACTTGGGACACTTTTGGCCAGTTCCTCTTATTTGGAAGAACGGGCAGGGACTGCATAGACGGATGCTTGGTCATTTCTAGGATATTGATTGCATTTTTTTTCCGTCTAGGGGTTGGTCCGTCTAAAGTAGTTAGCTTCCAAACTTGTGTTGCAACTACTATATGCATAAAATCGTATACTTTTGGTGATTTGTGTACAATATGGTAATAACCGGAGTTTCACATGGTGCAGATTTCTGCAGAAGAACCAAAGTAGCTTCTTTCACGCTGATGCTCGAATGGAAGAAGATGATGATCTTGGTGCAACTCCGAAGAAACACAAGTGAGTTCTACTTTTGATATTGAAAATGGCACTTTGGATCTGCGCGAAAACAGGATGCCTAAAAGGATTGTGTCTTAAACATTAGGATATATTTGGGTTTTTGGATCTTTTTTTTCTTGGTTTTCTCTCTCTCTTTATAAGTGGATTATTTTTGTGGAAAAAGTAGCTATACATTATGCACATGAAATGGATTATTAAAGCATAATTGGCCCGCAATTTCCCTTAAGATGTGATAATAGCTTGATTAATGTTCACAGCGGCCATCTTCCTCCACAAATAGAACTTGTTTGTTCAGTGGAAGTGCTTGGATAGTCAAACAGGCTAGGAATCTTCTATCCTCATTCGGTGTTCCATTCCCTATTTCTACTAATATGAATTTAACATGTATAATTTTTTTAATTTTAAAAAAATTATAACCTAAAAGAAATAGTAGAACATGTAGGGAAAAAGTTAACACGTTGCAAATATCTATCCGTGAGACATGCAAGGGGAGACAGAAGAGTAGTTTTATCTCGGTAGGTGAGTAAGTTTAAAACTTATATCCAAATCAAATGAATATAATACACATGCCAAAAGTGTAAACTCACAGGAAAGAAAATTGATTTTTTGTCCTATATGTAGTAATACAATCATTAGTTGAGTACAAATTTTAAACTTATTCATCTAATAAAATAAAATTTCTCGAGACAGAATGGGGATAAGGGATTTTTTGCCCCTTCACTTCTATCTATGTGCCGAGGTCAGTGCTGAATGCTTATGTTCCTCCCAAATTATGTCGTCTAGCCAAAATAATAAAAGTAAAAATAAATTAATTAATTAATAAAAAATCTAATAATAACAAGAAGCGAAATATAATTTGAACGCAAAGAATTTATATGTTGCTGAATTGGGTTTCCTTCACTGTACCCGAAACAAAAAAAACGATCTTCCGGTAATGGAAAGGCAAAACAAGAAATCTAAATTTCGGATGTGTTTAGATTGTGTCTGATTTGAGATTCAAAGTCTGAAGTGTTAAATCATCCCAAACCAAATATCAGACTCAATTCAAAACTGATTTGAAATTTAAACCAGATCAAATTCAAACCCAAATCAGACACAATTCAAGCACACCTAGTTCTCCTCTTCTTCTTTTTCTGTTATTTTCCTTAATGTCCCATCGTTTTCTCTAACTAAATTCAGTCCATCAACAAATCATTTATTTTTTTCTTTTAAAAGATTTTCTCCATATGTAACTTGAACATTATATTCTTCTTAATCACTTGCAACCAAATCACAAAAGTCAAACGACTTTTAGGAACAAAAAAACGGGTGAGAATGCACCCATTAATTGCCGGCCCGACCCAAATCATTCACAACCGACGTTCTAACATGTTACAACCACCAAATCAAACTCAGATGGGAAACATTATTCACCAAGTTTCCAAACATAGGTCCACAATTAATTATTAAACCAAATCATAAACCAACCTAACTATTGGAGAAGAAGATCAAGTTTTGTTGTTGAAAGTTGTTTCTTCGCCTACAAAATGGTTTTTTTAGATGTATTTATATTGAGTTTGATTTCAGTTTAAACTCAAACCGTTATTCAAACTCTCTTTGATTTGAGTTCGTGAATCAAGCCCTTAAATTTTGCCAAAAGAAAAAAATTCTCTAAAGAAAGCAAGAAATGAAGTATTTCAGAAATAAAAATCTAGACAGAACACAAAAGTTCTTAGTTTCTGATTATTTTTTTCATTTAGATTTGCTTCTTTTTTGGCATTCTCCCTCTTCCAAGTTCCACTCCATAATCTCTCTAATCTGTACATTACTACACCTCCAAAATTATTTCTGTATAGAGCCGAAATGGAAATTACTTCCACCCGTGGAGAATCCAACAAAATTAACAAAAAGAGAAGAAATAAACTTTTGACCTCTCCCTCCTCGTCACAACATTCCAGAGTTCATGAATCTCCTTAAACCCTCTTGAATTTTAATAAGTTAATAATCATCAATCAACCTTGTTTGCCAATTCCAATTTGCTTCACCACGGCATTCCTGATAGCATCAGTAGGAGAGCACAGCCCATTATTATTCTGATCTACCCCTGACCCTGACATGTAGCTCCTCACTTCTTTCCTTATCATATCTTGCAATACCCCCAAAAATTCCTCGCTAAAGAACTGTTTTTCTTCCACATTTGTCGCCCCCGCCATGCAAACCCCAAATCCACCACCCCATTGTGGGACCAGTTCTACTGCCGCTGCCGGTGGAGCTACTACCGCTTCCGGTTGTGATTGGTTTTGGACCATCACCTTATGACTGAATACAGTTGTGGGTCCATCACCCGAATCGTTTTCTGGAGCGGGTTTTTTACCGGACGAAGATCCGGGTAAAGATAGGGTCAAAGAAGTAGGCGGGTCAGGAGCGGACGGAGGAGGAGGAGTTTCAATCTGATGAACAACCGGAGGGGAGATCCCGCCAGTAAAGGGAACGGGTCGGAAGACTTGGTGGGCGGCGGATCCAAAACCCGAAAGACTCGAATCAGTTAACTCCGAACCAGACGGACTACTAGGATTAAAGAACAAACCCGAACCGGAAGAAACATGAGTACCCGGCCCGACACTGTTGGATCTCTTCAAAGGCTGCTGAGGGATTTCAAAATTGAAATCATCTGACATAGATGAACACCTTCTCTTAAGAGTTGAATTCCAATGATTCTTAATCGCGTTATCGGTCCGACCCGAAAGTAAACGGGCTATAGTAGCCCATTTGTTACCAAATTTAGCATGAGCCCTGAGTATAGTCTCATCCTCTTCTGGACTAAAAGCCCGATGCTCAACTTGCGGTGAAAGCTGATTACACCACCGGAGCCTGCATGACTTACCTGATCGACCCAGAATCGATTTACTAATCAGAGACCAATTCCTCGCTCCGTGCTTCTCAACTAATCTCTGTAAAAGTTCATCCTCTTCGGGACTCCATGGACCCTTGATCCGATCCGTATCTTTCCTCTGCGATATAGTCGCCATGAGAATTCCAATTTTTTTAAAATCGAAAACCCCTAAAAGAAGAAGAAAATTAAAATTAAAAAGGAGATTTTTAAGAGGCTGTACAATTAAGTTGAGAGGCGGAACCTCGTCTAACCTTAGAGAGTGGAGTAGCGATGGAGGGATTTTATAGTGAGGAATTAGGATAGGGATGACCGGTTGGAGACGGTAAGGATTACCGGTTAAAGGCAGTTACGGTATGATATACAGCTGGCAAAGGACACGCGTCAGTGAATGAGAGAGTGAAGTGGACACATACTTAACTAAAATCTCGGGGGGCGGGGTTGGGTGGATTATGGAATTTTAATTTCAAATCACCGACCGTTTTCAAAAGTTAAATAAATCACAGAAGAAGGAGAAGAAGGATGGTGGCGTTGGGCGTACGGTCGAGAGGTTGGGATGACTTTGACCAAGACAGCCTGGAATGCATAGTCGGTTTAGTTTTCAATTTTTTTCTTCCTCCTTTTTTGAGTTAATAATTATTTATGA
>JAOWBF010000038.1:6047501-6057892 GCA_028566175.1 Vinca major
GGTATGGGGCCTTGAATTCAATGTACGGATGTAGCATCTTTCTTTCAAAGGATAAGGCTTACATGCCCAAATTTCTATTTTAGTGCCGATAGCCTGGCAGACTGCTTCTGCATGTACTACTATTCTTTTAATATCAGACTTGGTTGCCGAGTTTGCAGATGCTAAACAAAACCTGACGCTTACTTTGGATTTGTTTTTGGTGGATTTACATAAGATAAACCTCTGAGAATGCTATCTCCCTGAAATTTTATTTCTTGAAGGACATGTTTAGATGTTCTGCAAGTCGAGAGCATGTAAGAATTTACTTCAACATAAAAAGTAAAAATATTTCCTTCAACATATCTTTGGATTTTAGGCTCCGGCTTCTTCTTGTTTCTACAACTACCCTACTAGTTGCAAGTTTTTACCCTATCCTCATTTACATTTCTTAAGAAAGCAAAAAATTTCACTAATCAGTTGATTTTGCTAACTTTTGAAATACTGAAGTTAATGCTTCCTATGATGCTATAGGTACAAGCTTTAGCTATTCTGTACTATTCCGCATTCATTGTTTTCGTGACAGCATCTTTCCTATTAATGGAATTTATGAGTTTATTCTTGATGAATCTTGTCATTGACCCAGCCTCTGTGTTGCACATGGATGAGCACAGTTCGAGCCACCAATTTAAGCTTGACGACCAGAGTACAAGTGATGTCACCATATGCCTGAGAAACAACGAAGGCAGGCCTGAAGTCTTTCATTCACACTCTTCCGTTCTTAAAACGAAGAGCAAGTTTTTCGCAGAAAAGCTCTCAGAACCAAACTCTAATACTCAAGTAGAAATTCAATGCACGGATAGTGATTACTATCATCATGTTGAGCTTCTGAAGCGTCTTTATTATCCCACCGATTCACTTTTGGACACCTGGGATTCTGTCCGGTCTGCTGTTGGTATCCTTCAAGTGGAGGCTGCTCCACTGTAAAGAGATCACTGAGAGTTGCATCGAATAATATACTTGGAGGCCGTCCCTAGGGAAGAGAAAGAAGAGGAAACAATAATAAAAGCAGCATTAAAGTTGGGCCCAGAAGTGATGCCAATATTGGCGAGGATTCAACCAGTATATTTGAATGCAACGAAAAGCGTCTTCATTTCTGCAATCCGCTTCGCCACTTCAGCTAGCGAGCCTTGTCCTCCGTTTGGAGATGAGCTCAAGAATTCAGCTCAGGAACAAGTGGAATACATGCTAGGGGATGATGATGGTGTGCCGTTGATTAAAGCTGACGACGAGGTAAAACTAGAAACTAGAATTGGCCTGTCAAAGATGTTTTCCTCTTTCGACAAAGATTTGTCTTTGCTGCTTTTGGAGCCTGAATTTATATGCGAGTCATCGGAGAAAAGATTAATGCAAAATCTATCTGATCTAGAGTGGATGTGCAATGTTCTTCCGAAAATGGAGCTGATGAAAGACTTTGTTGCCAAATGGGAAGATATATCAGGGAATATATTAAGTATTATCGAAAACAAGAAACTTGATTCCATTTTCTGGGTTCTGAAGGTAAAATTAATAGAAGTAACGGCAAAAGTTTTGGAAGCAGTAGGATATGGGAATGTGATTATCTCAGCTCCTTGCCGGGTAAACCTGATGCAGAAATGGCTTCCATATATACGAAAAATGAAGCCTCTTTTAGACTCGATGGGAAGGAAAGACAGGGATTTCCCTCACAGGATGGAAGACGATCTTTGCCAGAACATCGAAGGAGCTATGGTTTCATTAATCTTGGCATTGCCATCAAATGATCAAGCCGAGATTCTTCAAGAATGGATGAGCACCGCAGAGCAGGTAACATATCCTGATCTAAGCGAAGCATTTGAGATTTGGTGTTACAGAACTAAGTCGGCGAAGAGAAGACTGATGGAGGGTTTGGATCCTGTTGGCAATACAACAGTCACCCTCTAAATTTATACATCTAGATTTATTTATTTTTTTTTATGATTTTGGTGAAGTTCGAATACCTGAGTTCAAATAAAAAAGAAACGAACTTAGCAAATGTGATGATGAGGAAAGTGGGGTGGAACCGGATCATTGAGTCCGGTTTCACCTCCAAGATACAAACAACTCCTTTCGGCTCTACTTATAGATACGGAACTCACACCTATCAGTAGGATGGGATGGGTTGTTTGTGTTTTAGAGGTGAGATCGGACCTAATAGTTGGTTCCACCTCCCAATTTTCCTGTGATGGGAAGGTCACCCACCAGCCAACCTACCATTTGGTGTATGATTGGATGAATTAGTAAACTTTGTCATCCTTTTTCTTGACTAAAATCATATGTTTCTCATGCTTTTGATGAACTGCTATACTTGGTAGTTTCAAGGTGAGGATGGATTCTTCTGTTCTCACTGCTCCAACTTCTTGTTATCTTTCAAGGAAGTTTCAATCCAGATTCTCCAATGGTTGTTGATGACATTCTCATATTTCTTAATTCATTTTTAGCCATGATTAGGGCAGCTTTTTCTAGACCAAATTATTATATAGCCATCCTAAGCCAAACCCTCCTGAATCAGAACCGGTGTCCCGTTTTAAATTAATTCTAACTGTCAAAATTTTAATCCAACAGATAAGGACGTTCTGCACGTGCAAAATTTATGCTTGTTCCACACTAAGTCGCTGTAGAAAATAACAATATTTTAATAAAATGTTCAACTCATGTTTAGTGCGTGAAGCGGCAAATATCACATGTTTGTGTTATTATTACCATGTTGGCTAAAGTATTATTTTCTGTATCTTCAACTCCACACATAATAACATCATTAGTATAATAGTAAGTTTAGGGGTTAAGATTTATCAAATTATTTCACATATAATAATTTTATTAGTGTAATAGTAAGTATATTTAAAAATGCACCCGAACAAAAAGCACATACAACCCAGTTGATATCACATCTATTTCAAGAACGTGCTCATAGCAAGATTAAATATTCGAATCACTTAGAAAGCGACCTCATGTCTCATACGCAAACTTATCCAGTCAACTGAATTAGTCGAGGAAGGGAACCCGAATACCGATTCATCAAAGAAGATATACCAAAAAAATTTAAAGTCATCCTCACAAAGCTAAGTGTTAAAAAATTCCGTTGTCGATGTGAGAGCTGTGTTGGTGAATGATCTGTAAGTATCATTGTAAGCGACTTATGGTTCTTAGGGTTTACCCTGACCTGTGGTGATGATCGGAATCGAAACTACCCGAAATTTCTTTTAACCAAAAAAATAAATCCAAAGTCATATTAAAGATTATAAAATTATTAGATCTATAAATATCTCACCAGCCTTGCAACAAAGACAAAAAAACAAATTCTTTTTTGAAAGAAGAATCAAACCTTTTTTGGGGCCCACAAATAAACAACCAAGAAGAGTCTCTAATTCATTGATGATTTGATCAACCCTTCCCTTCCCCTTGCCTCTCTCACCATCCCCAAATCTCTCCTCCCTCTCTCCATCTCTAACCCTAGTTCATCTTTTCATCATCAAAATCCAATATTTTCTAACTCTAATTCAATCGATAATACAGACATCGGTGAAGAATTCAAGTATTTTGAAGGTTTTTTGTTTCCTATTGGAATGGCGAGTTTGTATGTGAAAGCAGTTCCACCGACGGATCTGAATAGAAATACGGAGTGGTTCACGTATCCAGGGGTTTGGACTACATATATCCTAATCGTATTCTTCGCATGGATTATGGTTCTCTCCGTCTTTGGTTGTTCTCCTGGCATGGCCTGGACCGTCGTCCACCTCGCCCATTTCCTTGTAATTAACTCTTCCTCCATTTATCGTTTTTTAATTTCATTTTTTAGTTCTATTTTTTTTCTTAGCTACTAATTTCCTCAAGGTATCTCTATGTATTTCTCTGCGGAATTATATATATTTTTTGGGTGGGGTAGGGGGAGGAGAAAAATGTAATCAGAAGAGTACTGTTCTAGGTTAGGCAAATTGCATTTTTATTGCAGATGTAGGATTGGAGTTTTGTATGTGTGTGTGTGTGGGTGAGGGTGAGGGGGTTGGGGGGGAGGGGGTATTAGTATTTGTATTGAGTTTTTGTTTGGGATTTTTTTTTTCCTTCGGAGTTCTTGAAAGTAGATTGTTTGTGAGAGGAGATGTGGGGCTTAAAATGAAATATTTGGAGTTAAAAGGTAATACAAATTTGGTTGGTTTTTCTAGTGGAGAGTTGGGTTTTGAAAGTTACATAAGCTGAGAATTAATCTGGAGGGTTAGATAACAGTCTATTGATCTAAGAAAGAAAGGTTTCTTCTTGGTTTAGTAGTTCAATTTAACTGATTTGTTCATTACACATTTGCATTTGATTCTAAAGTAGGTGGGTAAGGCGGGCTTGAGATTTGAATGAATGCCGTGCACTGTATTATTATTTTGTTGCACACTATATGGGGTCCTTGGCACGGTGTTTTGGGGCTGGGGAAGGAGGGGCTCTTTATTACTTCCTCTGTCCCAAATTGAATGTGTGCTTTTCGATTCATTTAGTGGATATTCAACTAGGACGGAAGAAGTATTTCAGAAATGTAGTCTGTAGCACTCTCTTTTCCCTGCGTGGCAGAAGTAATTTTGGTTCACTTTCAAACAAAAAGTTTATCAGTGATCGAAGTTTATGCGCATCTCAATTTTTGAACTTTGTTAATATATAATGAATACCTCTTATTTGTGTTGATCCCGGGTATTATATGTTAGTGTCTTTGTGCTCGTGAACATGCCTAAACCTGCTGACAGATGGTGTTAATTTGTTCGTTTGGTTTCTTCTTTAGATTACATATCATTTCTTTCATTGGAAGAAGGGAACACCGTTTGCCGATGACCAGGGTATCTACAATAGGTTGACTTGGTGGGAGCAAGTAGACAGTGGCAAACAACTCACCCGCAATAGAAAGTTTCTAACAGTTGTTCCTGTTGTGCTGTAAGTATCTTCCATGGCTCTTGGTTGTTAGGCATTTCACCTTTTATAAGGAGCATAGTTAGTCTATATCCTTACTGATACACTTGGGGTTTTTAACAGGTTAGAACATCACCTGCTTAAACCATTGAATTATTAAATAATATCTTATTGTGTCTTTCGTCATAGAAGTAGAGTACAACTGGATGTTTTGTTTGACCACTGGCTAGAAATTAGAATATATGTTGAGTATATAGACTACTTATGAAATGCTAAGTTTTGTTATCTCAAAAGTTCCCCTTTATTATTATGAAAAAAGTTAAGCCTGAAATCCTGTTAGTGCATTTGGATTACACTTCTGGTACAATCTCCAACACAAATTTTTTACTTCGAGTCCCACATCTCTCATAAACAATTCACTTTTATAATCCCGAGATAGAAGCTTTCGAACAAAAAACCAACCCAAATAGTCAATAAACATTTATGTTCGATTATTCTAAGCCTCATTCAATTTTATTTTATTTTATTTTTAACTTTACCCTTTAGCAACTCAACAAACACGGCATCAATTGTTCAAAATTTCGTGATAGTTTTTTTTGTCATTTGACTTAATACATCAAACCCAACTAACATGTCCTTAATCTGTGTGAAGGTGGGTTTTTAGACAATTCACTTGGGACGGAGGGAGTAAAGTTTTTCATTTCCAGGATTCTAAGATGTGATTTAAATGCTGTTTTATTGTTAACATCCTTTCTCAAAAGAAGAGGAGAGTCTCTGCCTGAGTTTGTATGGATCCTTTTTCTGTCTTGTTTTCTCATTAGTGAATTTTATTTGTACATGTCATGCATAGTTTACTTTGATGAAAGGACTAAAGATAGCTTTTGAAGTGAGAGTCTCTAAAAAGTTTCATTTCTAGCATTCTACGTTCATCCCTCTCTCTCTCTCAAACGAACGTATAACTAATTTTCTTATTCCTAGGCGTGAATGTGCTTATATCCTTGCAAATTGCAGCATAAATTCTAAGAGTTCTATTTACACGATTCTGGCTTCTCTTTCTTTCTTTCTTATGGCAGGTACTTAATAGCTTCACACACCACCGATTATCAACATCCCATGCTTTTCTTCAACACAGTGGCAGTTTTCGTTCTGGTGGTTGCCAAGTTCCCCCATATGCATAAGGTTCGCATTTTTGGGATTAATGCAGATCAGTGATTGGAGATCCATTAAAAAAAAGTAGCACAAAAGTTTATATGTTGATTATAATGTTTTTTGACTCTCCTTTTTGGCGTTTTTATTAGTATATTAGCAATGAACTTGTACAGATTTTAGAACTTGCAAGTGTATGCTACTTTGATTGAAGGGATATTTTCTCTGATATTTTATATTTCCTTCTATGGATTATTGTACAAGCCAAATTGCGAAAAATTCCTACAGTCTATGAGATCCTTGTTTAATCTTCTGCACTGAAGATTTTCTCGTTATTCAGTACGAGATGGGCAATTTTATGGCTTATTTTTGTAAAATACTCTTCTTGTATTTTTCCTCGTCCTCAAGGGTCTACTCGTCTTTTATTGTCTCCCAAACTTTTGGGAGAGAGGTGGCGGAGGGAAGGGGGAGAGCTCGAGTTGAGGATTGGGTAGGTGTAGGCCTGTAAACGGATACGAAATTGCCTATTCTGCGTTCATATCTATTTTTAACTTTTCCTACTAAATCTAGAGTTGGATCCTAACTGATCAATAATATGCGTTACCAGATCCGTCCATTCGAATTTATATACAGATTCGGTAAAACTTGTTTCAAAAAGTTCAATTATTTTCATTTTTTACTTTTTTAATTCATCTATTGAAAAATATATTGGTTTAATCTAATAATCTTACATGTTAGATGTTATTTCAACCCAATTATAATACAATACATCTCTATGTACTAAAAATACAATCTATAATCATAATATTTTTCAAAGTTTAAAATTCAAATAAAAATATATGACCAGAATTTCGATTACATTTCAATGTAAATATTCAGAAGCCTCATCCGTATAAAATACATAATGTTTGAATTAGGATAAAATATAGTTTTAGATGTGAATTGATCCAAAGGTTAAAAAAATTATATATATGTGTGTTCAAAACGGATGCGGTTTTTAGTATTTAATATCCATAACCATTTTATTACTCTTATACGGATTCGGATGCGGGCATATGATTATGAAATTTTTACTAAATTCTAACCG
This sequence comes from Vinca major, assembly GCA_028566175.1. Taxonomy (NCBI): domain Eukaryota; kingdom Viridiplantae; phylum Streptophyta; class Magnoliopsida; order Gentianales; family Apocynaceae; genus Vinca; species Vinca major. Next base: position 6,054,652 of record JAOWBF010000038.1, read on the forward strand.
TTTTTTCATATTCGAGTCGAATACGGGTCTAAACCCTACCCGTTTGCATGCCTAGATGTGGTATCACTCTCTATATCAACTTTCCTTGGTTACAATCGAGTCATTGCGTTCTTGGTATTAGTGTTAAAAAAATTTAAAAAAAATTAAATTTTGAATTTATAAAATATAATTTATTTGTAAAAAAATATGAGTTATAAATTTGAAAGAATACATTCTGTTTGAGTATTGAACATAGTCTAAATATACTTGTGAGATGGGGTTTTTTCTTTCTTCCCCGGGGAATGGTGGGTTGGCAAGCAACATAGATAAGTACTCAATTTGAGTATTAATTGAAAAAATGCATCAAAAATCAACATTCATAATGGACAAAGTAGCACGTACCCAAAACATATCGTAAATGAAAACTAATACTTTTAATTTAGAATGATAAATTTCGAATTTAACACTCATGCTCTGTTATTAAAAAAGCTTTAAAGAAAAAAAAAGAAATAATATTATCCACATTGCTCAACTCGCCCATTATGTACCAATTTTCATATTATCGTACCTTATGTTTTACTTCTTAATCCTGAATTCTTATTACCAATCAGATCTTAGTGCCGCTCAGTCAATTGAGAAGGAAGTGCAACATTCTTCACAAATTTCTTTTGTAGCTCGCCCCTTCAACCTACGTATTCTAGTTTTACCTTGATTACACAGTATCGATTTGAAAATATTGTTTTTTAAAAAACATTTATAAAAATTAAATTATTTATTAAACGAAACAAGAATTTTAAATGTAAAATTTTACATTATCTAAAAATACACCCTAATGCCTTAATGTGTACGTCTTAGTACACTATAATAATGTCAAACCTCAAATTTAACTTTATAGAATGACTTTGAGTCATCGAACAACCTACTACTTAATCAGAGCACTCTTCTACAATATTGAGATATTTTACTAATTATCAAAGTTAAATTCCTATTTTTTATAAAAATAATATTAATTATAAAAAATGTCGAAATATAATTATAAACTTAAATTTGAAGAGTGAACAATTACAATATTTGTTTGAGAAAATGGCTACAGGCATCCCCCAACTATTTCATTTTAGCCTCTAAAATCCCCTTCAATATTTTTCAGCATTAAGAATCCTTCATCTTTTTACGGGCAGCCCATTAAGGATATACCACCACAGGCACGGCGGAATCCGGCCAAGTCAAGCATGTGTCGTGCACATGCTCCAAAAACAAGGGTAAAATAGTCATTTTCCTCTAAAAAGAAAAAAAAACATATATATTTTTCTTTTTTCTTCATATTCTTCATGAATTCTTCTTCCTCACCAACTTCGATATTCTTCCGGCTAGGTCATTGTAAATTGATAGTAGTTGAATTAAGAAAGAAAGGGAAGATTACGAAACTCTTCTCTAAAAAAAATTCAAAATTTCCCTCTATTTCATAACAAAAATTAAGTTTAGGGTTCATAATTTTCCTCCAAAAATTCTCACATTTCAATTTGGGTAATGGTGAGATTGGGGTTTATGGACTGATAATTAAGTGTATCAGTCTTGAATTAATACCCGAATCAAAACATCAGAGGAAATCATTAAAACAAGTGGCCTCTTCAGTTTCTTAAGAGAGTGTGCAAATTCAAAATTGGATTTAGAAGTAGATGATGGGTCAAAGGCTATAGTTGCAGACAAAGCTGCAGACAAAGCTACACAAGTTGTAAGAATAAGAGAAATGAAAAGAATTGTTTGTTTAGTACATTTGATCAATAAATTGGGTTGTTCTTCATCGTCTTCTTTGTTGGTAACAAGAATGATATTCTCTCTCCAGGATGTAAAAGAGACAGGATGTAAAAGAGACAGGATATGATAATCCATTGGTCCTCCTCTCTATATGTATCTGTTTGTAAAACTCATAAAATTTACAAGATTTTCGGATTCAATTTCTTTGATTTTAAATGACTATTTGGACGATGAAGTTTAAAGAGAAATAATGGTGGACAAATGAGGAAGATGAAGTTTGGATTGATTTTAGGGATTAAGTCCCCAAATCCAATGGGTCATTACGCGGGTCGGGCGGGTTATGATATTTCTATCCATGGGTAATATGCATGTGTGACTCACGTGTTGGAAAATGGCCGGATTCCGCCGTGCCTGTGGTGGTATTATCCTTAATGGGCTGCCCGTGAAAAGATGAAAGATTCTTAATACTGAAAAATATTAAAAAGAATTTTAGAGGCTAAAATGAAATAGTTAGGGGATGCCTGGGCTATTTTCTCTATTAACAAAGGTAATATGAGATTTAATGAGTTGTTTTGCGTGTATGAGTTGATATTGTATCAATGAGCTATTACCTAATAAATACAAGATAATGATGGCCAATGAGGTATTGCTCTAGGGACTAAGTTTGAGCATAATGACGTAGAAATAACGAATTCGAATCCTCTCATCATTTTTAAAATTCTCTATTTTTTTTTGTAATAAATAAGTTCACTCTCCATAAATAAATAATTTTAAAAAAAAAACCAGTACAAGATAATGAATCGTTTATTTTCTTAGACGAATATGCTATAGACTCCAGTTCTTCCGCGGGCTACTTCCAGATCTCCTCCGAAAGGAAGAAGAAAAAATAGAAGAAAGTACCGTTTGATCAAATTATATGTATTGCTTTCTAGATGAGTTTTGTTTTTAAAAAGGAACAAAAATTACTTTTGATTTCAAATCCGAAAAGTGCCAAAAGAATATTTCTTCATTTTCTCTTCTTCTTTCAATGTAAACTTTGTACTAACACTCCTTCAACTTAGCATCAAAACATTCGATAAGCATTCAACTACTGGGTCAGTCATGAAAATGCTTAATCACCTCACCAGGGACGGATCCAATCACCTCACATGGTCCTACTGAAATTTTATTTTACTTTTAGTTATATGTTTATATATAACGATTATGTCTATATTATTAAATTAGTGAACCCACTAAAAAAATTGGTGATCTCATATTCAAACAATACAAAATGCAGAAGACAAAGACAAAGACATAGACATAGATATAGACATGGTGATTCAATGGATTCTTATCGCTTCTTTATTTATTTAGTTTTAAAAAAAAAAATTCTTTCTAAATTTTTTACTTCTCACACATCATATTGACGAATTATTAGCCACTTTGATCATCATCAACATATTTTTGTCTAGTCACTTTGGTCAAAATTTAAGTTTTTTAGCCATGTTGGTCACTAAAGTTTTTTTAT
>JAOWBF010000038.1:6092058-6105670 GCA_028566175.1 Vinca major
TTTTTTAATCAAAGTAGTTGATTTGTTGTTTTTTTTTCCAAAGGAAAAAACAGTTTATTGAAGTATGACAAAATTATATACGGAGAGGGTATTGAATGCTCTCAAATAAAAGGTGGAAACAAATTCACTATTACATAGAGAGTATCGGTCCTATTAGTCATGCCCAATTACTCGGCAGTTCATACAATATCCCGGAAGGTTGTCATACGTGCCAGAAGCCTTTCCCTGATCGCTTGTGAGTGATCCTGACTTTTGTAATCAGAGGTTTCATTAGATCGATATCCACGCAAATGCGAGCGACGCTTGGCCTACTAAGCCTTGTCATCGGCTCATCCAAAGCAAAAGGTTGCCCGACTGCACTTGCTAGCGAGAATAGTTTTGATTTGTGAAATAGGTGTATTGGGAGCCCCTCAAAAACCAATCCAAGTTGGAACAACATATGGCTCTTCCTTAAGATTGAAGTCATAAGTCCATTTGAAGACGCGCATCCGTAATCCACAGAATGTCCATACGCCTTGTCGCCATAAACTACAAAACTCTTCTTCTAAGTCAAATTGCATCAGAACATGACGCGCATCAAGTAGCCGATCCCTTGAATCCGACATTATGGAATGCTCGACGGAGAGATTCCATGATTGGCATATGTTTAGCGAATTTCCCCACCAATGCATAACGCCATGGTGCTTCGAGGAGACTCAATTCATCATCATTAACTTCCAATTGGGGCTGCCCTTTAAAGACAGGTGGCTGACTTCTTTTGCCACTCCACAGGACCGCCGCTCGTCGGAGCCGGAGGGCCGGCTGATGCGAGGGCTCTCGGGTGCTGATCGCCAGAGAAAGAAAAAAGTTCCTCTTTTAACCTTGAGAATGAAGAAGTATCAATAGTTTATTGTTGTTTCATTATTGTACTAAATACATAAAACTCAGTACATACGGAATGTTTTTAGAAATAAACATTTACACAAGGTCGAAGTTCTTTCATTTCTTAGAAATAAACCTTTAATATTGATAATATATAAGTATAAACTAAAAGGATGCAGGTATAAATATTGTATGTACTGACTTTTGATGTTGATTATAAGTAGTGATCACTTTCCAATCGATTCTTGTTGCATTCCACATAATGGTTTGTAATCTAGTAAATCGTGCTAATTAATATATGGTGAAGGTTGCATAGTATTGTATACAATAGATAAGTACATGGATCATGGTCATTTATGAGAAGATGGGAGGGAAAAAATAGAAAATAGTTTCATTTTTTTTATTTTTTGTGGCAAAGCAAGAACATAGTCCTTTCTGTTCTAATATAAATTTCTACTGTCTTTCAAATTGATATATTTTTCCTTGATCTCCAATAATTAACCTCTTATATAGATCATAGAAACAAGTTTTAGTAGCATATAAATCCCCTAAGAATATTATTGTAATTAACTATGTCAAACTATTCTTATTAATTTTCTTTAAGTAAAATGTGAATATTTAATTTGAAACGGATAGAGTATATGATTAGTTGAAAGGGGATGTTTGATATTATCATATGTGATCGAATTCCTCCATTTATACTTCTGACTATTAAATTTGAAATGCCTAATCTTAAAAAACGGAAAGCTTTTCTTATTAAGATAGACATAATTTGATTGTCGTTTGTGAGAAAAAGGGTGGGGGTAGGACCTTTAGAAGAAGGAGCTAGCAAAGCCAAAAGACTTCTAAAGGAAAAGAATGACAAGAAATATCAACTTTTATGAGGCACTTACTTAAACTCCCGTGGCTTCATAATGCTCAGGGACCGTTTCTTTCTTTCTAATTTCTTCCCCACTTCCCATTACTAATTATGCATTATTTGCTTTCCTTTTTCTCTTCTCAAATTTTGCTTTTCTATGTTCAAACGTCTCACTCCTTGAGCCTCACCTTGTACCTTTATCTTATATTATAGTACTTTTTTCCCGAAATTATACAGTAATGACTAATTTTCTTGTTGTAGGTATAAACGAATTTAGGAGTGAAAAGAACGCCTACCCTTAAAAAATTTGAAAATAATTTTTTTTTTCTTTAGAAGATTTTAAAATTACAAATATTATCAACAAAATTACCTTCTGACCCACCTCCCCTCCTCCAAATTATGTAGAATTTGCTTCTCATCTCTATACATTAAATATTTAGCTTCGTCCCTAACCATCAGTGCTTTCTAAAGAAGTAAATAACTGACCACAAAATATGCTCTATTTTCATGGCTGGAGATCCACCCCAACTTCATAATTAAGGGGCAAAAATCGGAAAGGAGTAGCCCAGTGGAAAACTTCTCTACCTCTCAGTCTCAGGTTTGATACCGAGTCAGAGCGTCCAACCTACTAATCCCTAACCCCAAAAAAAAGGGTAAAAGATGAACAATCAACATGCCCCACCTTTGGTTTATTTTTATGGTACTTGAATTCCATCTGCCGCGTGGAATACATTATACACCTTAAGAAAGATCTTGGACAATTTTATTACTTGTGCAATTTTGAAAGTAGACATAAGGTAGCTCTCCATCAAATTTCTAATCTAACAATAGGTTATAAAGCACATGGTGAAGATTTTGACTTGGAACTCAGATTCCAAACAGCTAAATAATCGATGCATTGGACGAACTCTATGACCATTTGCCCCCACCACATATTCTTTCCATAATTTTTTATATTTTTTAACAGGGACATTCAGATATTATTTGTTTGTTAACGTAATTGAAATATGAAGTATACTATAATCCTCTATTAAAAATTTATTCAAACATATAATAATTATCACTCTCGAATATAAAAAAGCGAGATGTATAGTCCCAAGTCGATGACTTCCCCTACTAACAAAATCATATCTCTTTAATAGGATTTTTTGCTTCTTGTCCTTCTGGCTCATGCGGATACTTTTGGATTTGGAACTCCAAAAAGTATGATTTTCATTAGTTAACAATTGCTCTAATCATACATATAATTTTGGCTCTAATAATAAAATATTAATAATACTAATTATGGATTTGACTACGGTGAAATGCATAATATTAGTAAATTCATTCCCCTTGACTTGCATTGGAAGGCATGCAATGCACTACTAACATTATTACAAGTAAAAGCTTCATTCCTCAGAGAGGATATGTGTTGTGTACTCCACCCTTGGGTACTCACCCCTATGTTTTAAGGTGCATTTTGTTCAAAAGAGGGCCTAAAGACAACAATTTCTGAATTTTGTCCCCTCATCTGTTATGCTCATAAAAATTATCACGTGTTCACATTTTTTTATTAATTATATATAATTTTAAAAGAAAAGACAAAAAAATTTAATTAGGAGCTTACTAAGAATAAAACAGAAAATGACAGGAAGTGAGAAAGAAAATCCGAACTCTATTAATCTACTTTATGAAAAGAAAAAAATGTGGCAAATAAAGAGTAAGATTTTGCTTAGATACACCTCTTTCTTTTATATTTGTCTGGTTTTTGGATGCAAAATCACTACATGATAGTAATAGATATATTGTATGAATATATACATGTGTATTAGGCATAAGCAATGATATTATTATTCATCACTAATTGGTCTAAGACTAAGATAAGAGATTTTCATGATTTGTTAGCCAACCCTATTTGACTACTATAAGAATATTCACTTAGATGAGCAAATCAATGTATTAATATGGACCAAATAAACAATTATTCCACTGCCTCATTTCTTTCCACTAATCTTTCTTTTCATTAAAGCTTCCAATTTTTCTATATAAATTCACCTTCATTTCCTATTTTATTTTTCCATCTTCAATCATTGCCACATTTTCTTTTGGAGCCCAGAATCTTGCAGGGGTTTGCACTTTAACATTATTCTCTTCTTTATAATTATAATAATAATAAAAGTATATATGTGTTGCCTTGATTAGATCACATCCATACATAATTTGTGTACTTTATTTGTTTTAGTATAATATAGAGATATGATTTTATTAAATAAGATCCCATTTTAATAACATAAGTCCAAGTAGTGCTTAATTTTTTCTTCTAATCAAGCCAAATTTGGTCATGATATGACTAAACAGATACCCAGGGAAAAAACAGATTTATTCAAAGAAAAGAAATAGACTTTGAAGTATAGTTGAGCATGATGTATTTTTATATTGAACTTTTTTACGAGAAAATATGTAAGTACCAAATCTAAAATTTGACGTTTGAGTTTCAGAACAGAATACTATTCATATGTACCTAAGTATAGTCCTGTAATTAGATGTTCATTCAGTCTCAAAAAGTTCCAAAACTAATTTTTTAACATTTGTGTATAAGTATTACTACGATTTGACTAATTCGAATGGGATTTAGAGGGTACTTTGATTGATTGACCTGTCAAGAATTTATACCAACATACGACAAATTGTCGCTTCCCACATTAGATATGAGTTGGGAGACCTTAACTCTTATCATTAGAACAAAGCAGACAAAAAAATTAAAACAAAGTGAGGAAGTCACTAAAAATCAAAATCAAAATAGAGATTCAAGGGGATACAGAAGGAATGTACCTTTATACCTTTATACCTTTATATGGTCATTGGCTAGAAGTTCAGGAATAGTATGTACTCTGGGCACTATAATGTTCAAATCAAATGTAAACAAATACATTGTTTTGTATGTTAATCTCCAACAAATTAGGCTTTTTGATTAGATTATGATTGTCTTTGATTAAAGAATTAATCTCAATCATCATGACCCACCACCACTCACCACCCCCAACTAATTAGGTCCTAAATCAAATCATATGTTGCTGATTTTCTCTAATCTAATCCATCAACAAACTTGTTTAGGCCGTGGTTCATTACTATTATATGTCGTAACTAATTGTAACTGTATTGTAATAACGCTTTTGTAGTTAAATGGTAGCTCGGTTGTTTATAATATACTTCTTATCATGTAAAGATTTCGAATTTGATATGTAAAATTACTTCTAGAACGTGTCAGAAATAAAACTAGTGTTATCGTGGTGAAAACTTTTGTTAGTTCTTGCATTCAATAATTTGATGTTGGCAAAAGAGAATTTAAGTGGTATGTTTCAATTCACGAAAAATAATAGCGTAATTGGTTAGTAGCTCGTTTCACTTTTCATCTTTATATTCAGAGTAAAATTGAGAGTTCGGATGACTATAAGTACACTTTTATGTTAATTTATTTGACAAATGTTTCTACACGAATCACACCAAATTTGTCAGGTTAAATACCTGAATACTGAAGGGAAAAAAAAGTTATATGTTCCATCTAACTCCACTGCCTTTGGAAACACCTCCAATTAATGCTTAGTAAGAACTTTTTGTCATCAGCCACAATCCACAACCTCAGTTGAGCTTAAATTATATAATTAAGATCTCTACTTTTTGATTAACATAGTTTTTAAATATGAAAGAGAGGGTTTGTGAGGGTTGAGTTGTCACACATAATCATTTGTTCATTGGTCAAATCCACAAAATAAGAGGGTTGGCATGCATGGATCTACATTAGTTGTGGCTTGGGAATCAAGAATCCCAATAAAGGGAAGGTGAAGGGGATAATGGATCAATCATTCACTTGAGACATACACACTTTATTTTTATTTATTTTTTGTTCTCTACGAGATATATTAAAATCAAAAGAAAAAGAAAAAAAAATGAGAGGCGTCGAACTCAAAACTTTTCAGACATATAATTTTAATTTGATAGTGTTCGTTAACTATGCTAACCTTCTATGACAAAATCCAAGTGTTGAATCATTCACATGAATCAACTTTAATTGTTGGTTATTAGGGGATTAAAATAAAAAACAGCACATTCAGTTATTTAGGCCTATGGATATTTTAATCTTAACTATCAATTTTTTTATTTGGTGATAACAATTTGTTTGCACCTTTAATGGATTTAAAGTGGTAAAATAGTAATAAGAAGAAACTCATTCATCAAGAACAAAAAAGAATCGCATCTGGTGTAGTGGTATCATAGTACCCTCCCACGGTACTGACCGGGGTTCGATTCCCCGGATGCGCACTGTTTTTAGGTACTTTTTTCATGAACCATTATCATTTTCTATTTTTTCCTCGATACTTTTTTTATTTACTTTTTTCATTAGTACTTGCAGTGTGTGACTCTTATTCGAGAATGTAGAGCTTATTCCTTAGTTCTTACCAAAAAAAAAAAAACTTTTTCTTAGGACATTTGCAAATAGTCCACTCACCTCTCACCTAATAAAATCAACCCGTCATTGCATTTAATATCGGTCTATTTGTTTGATTGTGATCAAAATTAAATTTATGTGGAAAAAAGATTGAGCCATTATACAATACACATATCTTACAAAAATGTTTCCCATCACTAACACGATGCTTACAACTTGAACAATATTGAGGGGCGAAATCCCCCGTTCACTCGTAATATTAACAGCCCGTAACTAACTACCACACAACATTATAATGGAATTTCGACTCTCTGGGTGTTGGGGTGTGGGTGAATGAATATCGACACAACAACCTAAGTTGGCAATTTGTATAATCCCCCCATATTGGTGTTTGTTACTAGAGAAAGTAACATACAAGTTTTGCTTGTTACACAATTTTGTATCAAGAGTTGTCAAATTGTACCATAACACTGAGCAACATCCCCCTTTTTGGCAGAAAAAAACCCAATATGGTATTTAGTTGAAGATAAATCTGTACCACCCGCAACGAAGAAAACATGAAAGGGTGTCATTTTCATTTTTCTCAAAATTTAACTATATATAGACTTCAGAGTTTACAAGTGAAAGGAATATTAAGTCTTCACTTTCATACAACACCCTCAAAACAAAATCCCTGGAAAGCTGTCTCGTACGCCTTTATTATAATCTTAAAGCTGTCTTGAGTTTTCATTCATTAACTGGTAAGAGCCGGTAAGAGCTTTCACAATTTTGCTATTTTTTCGACTGTAGTATCCTCTTGTAATCCTGGAATGTCCCCTCGAACGGGTTCACTCTACCTTCAGATACAGCCCAGAGCTGATCTACACTACCAGAGATCAAGTGCTCGTCGTGGCTAACCTGCAAGCGATGATTTAAAACACACACACACACACAATTAACTCAAAGCAAACCTCTATATCTTTGACATGTAAGAAATTCATTAGAAGTTTCAATTACCATCAAGACGCCTCCTTGGAACAGCACAAGACCTTGAATTAAAGCCTCGACAGCATCAAGATCCTGTATTGTAAAAAAAATTAAACAACAAATTTTGAATTCCAACAAACAAAAAATTGCCAAAACTCGTATACGGAAGAGGGGGAGTTTTATCTTCACAATGAAGCCAACATGCAGTACAATCATTTCATCAAATCCAATATGCAATATGCAATTCGTAACTAAAGAAACAAGAATCGCAGCTTTTGCAAATATCCTCCAAAGAATAACAAATGAATAAGGCAAAATAACAGTATAACTCACAAGATGGTTCGATGGCTCGTCGAGTAACAATATATGAGGCTTTTTGAAAGTTATTTTAGAGAATGCAACCCTGCTTTTCTGACCACCTGAGACATCAACCAGAGCAATTCAAAATATTCGCAAGTGAGCATAATGTTAATGGCTCTAAATTTCAGCAGTTTAATCATTCATCAGCAAAGACTAGAGGAAAAAAGACTAAAACAGAAGATTCATTTCCAAAAGAAGAAAACATCAAGATAAGAAAAGATCATACCAGACAAAGTGTACATTGGCTGAAGAGCAAGGTTCCCAGTTATACCAAAAGAACCCAAATGAGCTCGCAACTTCTGTTCTGCGACTCCCTGTTAGAAGTGCAGGAGAACATTGTCAAATATGACAGCTCTGAATATAACACTTGGTTCGTTTCATGAAAGTTAGAGATTGTCTTCAAGAAGGTCCTTTTCTTTTTTCTTTTTCTTTTTTCTTTTTTACTGTGCAGTCACTTTGTCTATATCATGCCAATGATGTGCTTCAAACACCAAAATATCATTGTCCAGTTCATATCAGAAAGTTCAGGGAAAAAGAAGAGTGCATTTGATCATGGCAGAATCACACACACATTGGATGAGCAATTACGGACACAAAGTAACAGAGGGCCATCTAAGTTATCATACTTGTGAGATCATGAAAAATAATAGTAAAATCATATTAAGAAAGATACTAAATCTGCAGTGAAGGCCTTAAAACAGAGGCAAAAGATTACACCTTTAACTGAAATAAGTTGTATGGTATAATTGGTCATCTGGTGTTATATGGTATCTCTTCAACTAGAGTTATACGGCATTTAAACTAAGGGCTGACAGACTACAGCAACTTACTGGAAAGCAGCGCATCATATAAAGAAGAGGATTTGAAGAAAGGTCCAATCCATCAACATGGTGCTGACTGAAGACAGCAATCCGAACCTAGGAAAAATAATTTCAAAGCATCATCACCAAATCAGAGTGCCAAAGAAAAAAAATTAAACGCTAATCATATTACACAATAATTTACAGAGGCAGAACTTGCATTGTTAAGCATAGATTTAAGGCAATCAGGGTATCTAGTAGGACTGGTCAACAAGGGAATAATGTATTCGAATAAATGAAAACAATTTACTGCTTAGCATATCCTATTAGACTTGGAGCAACAATAAAAGGAAAAAGGAACAAAATGACAATTCTGGAAAGATATTTTAAAGAATAAACCCGAGTAAATCCCGCAGAGATATATAGTTCAAATGGTTAGAGTACTAGTAAAATAGCACTAAGAATGACACCAAGAGAAAAGCTAATGACCTCAAATAGCAAAAATTCAGTAAAAGACCAAGTCAAACCTTTGATGAACGGAAAACTGTCCCTGAGGTTGGTTGAAGATCCCCTGCAATTAGTTTAAGGATTGTCGACTTTCCAATACCATTTGGTCCAACCACTGCAAGAAAAATCTTAAACTAGATGAGGAGGAGAGAAGGTTTAATAAATAACACATATGGGGACAAAAGCAGCTATCTTAAGTATCTCCCTATTCTTCACCCATAGAAGAGGGAGGTGGGAAAGTATAAAGAATCAGGAGAGACGCAACTTTTATTTTCCCCTTGCTAAATCATATTACAGACAACAAGAGATTATTCAGAAAAACAGTACTAAAGGACTGAAGGTAATCAACAATGGTTCAACTGTACAAGCAAATAACACCTACCAATTAAAATTGGTGTTATTCTAGCATAACTCAATAAGATGGGTAATTAGCCAGGATGATAAAATCTTACTTGCAACGCGGCTATCCAGATCTATTCCAAAATTCAAATTCTTAAAGAGTAATGGACCCCCTGGATATCCAAATGATGCATCACTGCAAGCATTACAGCACATTAACAAATTCAGTAAAGAAAATTCAAAAAGGTATCCATAACCACATATTGAGACAAGAATGAAAGCTTCATGTGTCCTGAACGCAAAAGGTAACACCACCATACAACATGTTGAAACATCTCGAAAAATCAAATGCCAACCTGAAGCTTATAATTGGTGGGCCTGGCCTATCGTCAGGAGAAGGGAACTCAAACTTGTAGCTGCACACAACATAAAAAACCACAATCAATAATGTCAAAAATATCTGGTCACTAGCAAACTAATGTAAACAGCTGAGATTAAAGAAACCTCACATAGTATTATAGAAAGAAGAAAAAAAAAACTAGAAAGAAACATATGACATAAAAGCAATCATACTCCGGGTCATTGATGACTGCATCCACATGACCCAGCCGTTCCACCGCCTGTAAATTCAAGAAAAATAATGAAAGATAAGAGATCTATCTATATAAGAAAAAATGATTTATTCGACAACAAAGCAAGGTAAGAAGAGAGCAGGAATTCACATTCTACACTACAGTTAAGCACACAAAGCTGGCCACAGATAAAACTGCCGCCCCACAGAATAGTGAGAATTTCCATGAAGACACCATAAAATTGATTCCATTTATAGCATTCTAAATAAATGCCCAAAATGTTTGATTTGCTAAAAAGTTTAATTTGCTAAACTAAATGATGAGAACTAAAGTCACTAAGCAAAAGAACACTTGGCAATTAAGTGCAAGAAACCCACTACTATAGGAAAAATAAATATAAAAGATATCTTTTTTATGAATATAAATATGAAAGGTATCATAATAAGTCAAAATAGCTATAAAAACTGAAAGAGGAGTCAAAGGAGGAGAAAACTACCTTGATTCTCGACTGGACAAGAGAGGCCCGCTTTGCATTGTAGCGGAACTTATCAATGAATGTCTGCAAGACATAATCAAAAACACACATACTTTCAGGTTGCTGCAATTGAAATTGATAATGACTCATGCGCAGATTCAAGTAGAGAAGTTCACCTGCATATGAGCTTTTGTACGTTCATTTGACTCGAATGCTTTCTGCTGATTCTTAAGCTGCTCTTCTCGGGTTCTTTCAAAAGTATCGTAATCCCCTTTATAAGTACTTAGTTTTTGCCCATGCAAATGAATAATATCGGTGACTACCTGAAAGAAGGAAAGGGGAGAAGAAACCGCATATACACATAAGGGCAATAAAACAAGCAACTCAGCAGAGGGTAGACGTTGGCCACAATCATGAGAAATTTACAGAGAGAAATACGTACAGTATTTAAGAATTCTCTGGCATGAGAAACAACTATAAATGTTTTTGGCCATTTCACCAAGTAAGTTTCCAGCCATAGGACAGCATGCAGGTCAAGATGATTCTGCCAAAGTGGGAAAATGTATCAATTGCATTCAAGAAAAACATATATAACCCAGAGAGTCAAATAACATAGATCCTACTGTTGGTTCATCAAGTAGCAATAGATCAGGCTCAACAAACAATGCGCGTGCAAGAGCAATTCTCATCCTCCATCCTCCTGAAAAGGTCTTTGTGGCCCTTTCCTGCATATCTGGGGAGAAACTGAGACCCTGGATAACAATCATATCCATAAGGTCTCATTTTAAATTAGCATACCATAAAAGCTAAGCCATATCTTGTTATATTATTAAGTCTGTCATTTAGGAAAATCATCAGACTGAATCAAATCCTTAATAAAATATAATTCCCAAATACATAGCCTCGGAGTTCTACAGAAATGTCAGTATATAGTGTTAGTCTCTCAGTCACAAAGACAAAAACTTGAATCTTGTTCTAGCCCTATATTCAAAGAGTTCCAGTTACCATTACAGTAGAAATGGACCCAGATTCTTTGGGAAATGCACTAGGTCAAATTTATAATTACCCACCAAAAGATTTAATATGTCTATCTTGAGACTAGTACTTCTCTGGGTTTCTAGCATTATATTTCTCTGAATTTGAGAGTGAAGAAGACAGGGACAACTTTTAGAATTTACCACCAATTTTTTATTTTCACATCAAGTGAGTTCCAGGACTAACCGCAAGAATAGACGCCGCACGAGCCTCTGCTGCATCTGCATCAATAAACGTGAGTCTTTTGTATATCTGCTGCAGTCTTGCGGCAACAGCATCCTTGCCCATTCCCCCATTTAACTCCTCATTACTCTTTCCGGATTCACCCTCAAAGTCCAATTCTCTCTACATGACACAATAATTGTAATTAGGATTAACATAAATATGGTAATGGTGCAGAATATTAGCAACAGGAAAAGAATTATGCAAAAGGAACCTTTCTTAACAAGAAAGATTATGACTAACCTGTAATTCGAGGAGACGTGCCTCTTCCACCAAAAGCTGGGTCCTTTCAATATCGGAGTTAAGAACACATTGCAAGACCGATGTGTTATCTCCAACCACTTCTTGTTCAACATGTAATATTTGGCAATTTCTTGGAATGCCCTCAATCGCATGCATTGCCATGTACCTAAGGAAAGTAGTTTTTCCTGTACCATTTCTCCCAACAAGACCTGTTTGCAGAAGAAATATAAGTGGATTCTGGAAAACTGGAAAAGGAGGATAATGACAGATTTAACAAGTCAAACTGACCATAGTGCCTTCCAAAAGAAAGTGTCACAGAACCATCAACAATGAGTTCTCGACCACCAACAGATACATTGAAGTTCTCCATGTGAATATCCTTAACATTAGCTCCCTCAATGTGATCATGATTCACAGAAACAACAGGCATTCCAGCTTTGACTGCTTCCATCTCTTTCAAGTGAATCTCATATTGTACCTATAAAATCACACAAACTAGTTAAAGAAAGTCTTAAAAAACAAGATAAAAAAACAAAATGCATCTAGCCTTTTCCCTTTGCACATTCGACAACTAAGAGAAAGTGCTTGGTGAGGTCTTGCTTCTTCTCTGACAAACATCAAAAAATGTGGTTTACGTGAAAGAATGCAGTTGAATTAATGACGATGTCCGGTGTTCACAGCTAACAGACTAAATTAACTCAGAGAGCTTAAGGTAAAAGTTAAAACTCGTGTTCACGTTGTGCTCATCCACAAACCATGATCATTATGCGTGAGTTGTTAGATTATAAAAATGTACGAAAGTACGTCTACGAAATTAAACCAGTTGTTATTCAACTTTCATGGATCTTTTACCTCTCGCTGACGTTCGTCCTTCCTTTTCCTCCTTTCAATTTTCATTTTGTCACGTTCAGTTAGTAGAGGACCATCCACAGGCTCAGGATTCTTCTTCTTTGGAGCTTCATCTTCGTCCATTCCATCAAACATCCTCACAGGTGCATTAAGACTTCTCACAGTTGGTTTTTCTTTCACCACATGCTTCCCAAATTTCTCCGAAAGTTTACTACAAATCTGCCATTATTACAAAAAGCGAACACTCCTCAGCAAAACAACGATCAGTAAGAAAGCTATTAATTTAAAAATAAGAAATGTTTCTGTAATATATTTCAATCGATAAAAAACTAAAAACTGATGTCTTCATTTCCATAAAGCTCCTAAGACACTTTAAAACATTCTTCCTCAAATGAACCAGACTTTTAAAACACCATTCCTTAAGCCAGTAGAACCACTAAAAGCAGCAGCAACTTCTGTGTATTACAATTCCAGATTTCTATCAGAATTATCCAATCATGAAACACACATCGTAAGAAAGAAGTTAACTTTAAAAAAAATCAGAAATATATTTCAGTTGATAAAAACCTAAAAAAACTGCTCCGTTCATTTCCTTTTAGATCCTATCAGCAAATAAAAACAAAAATCCTTTTAGTTCCTTAATGCACTAAAAAACGTTCTTTCCCTATCGAATCAGACTCAGAATAGTCCGGAATCCAAAATCATCTCCTTTTAGCTCCTAAAAACACTATAAAATTCCAGAAATCTATCAAAACTATACGATAAGAATTAGGAAAACTTCAGCAAAAAAGAGGAAATTTTGAAAAAAGTTACCGAGCGACAGTCGGAAGGATCGGAAATCCAACCGGAATCGACGAGGAGTTCACCGAGAGCTTCGAAAACACCTTCGCCATGGAGGCCGAAATCGAAATCTTCATCAGCTAGAACATTGATGACGTAATCGACAATAGGCTGGTCGACATCGTTAGTTGTTAGACCTAATACTTCATTTACTACGGAGCTCGCCACTTCCGTCATCTTCTTCTTCTGCTTCCGCGCGTTGCGAGTTGAGCGGAGGCTGGAGCTGTATGTAGAAGGAGATACTGAGTAGGTTTTAGC
>JAOWBF010000038.1:6153520-6164022 GCA_028566175.1 Vinca major
TATGTTAAGATGGATGTGTGGGCATACGAGAATGGATAGAGTGAGGAATGAGACTATTCAGAAGAAGGTCGGTGTAGTACCTATTGAAGACAAGATGAGAGAGAACCGTTTGCGTTGGTTTGGGCACATTAGAAGAAGGCCAAGTGATGCCGAGAAAGACGTGAACGGAGGTGATAAAAAGGGACATGACTCAGCTAGAACTAGATGAGAGTTGTGTTTGAGATCGAAAGAAATGGAAATAATGCATCCATGTGTATGACGTTATTCTTACTTTGATTTATGTAGCCGACCCTATATGTTGGGATTGGGATTAAGGCTTGGTTGTTGTTGTTGTTGCATGTCAGTTATATATATTCATATAGCTAATGTACAACAAACAGTAACTAATAAAATTACTGCAAAACAAGCAAGAGAGAGAACATTTACCCGGTTTTCTCATCAAGAAAAGCTGGGAACTGCAATTTCAAGAAGGTACAAGTGCAAACTACCAGCAAAACCACCGTCAGAAATGAGTGGAAATTGAATAACGCCGACTGTAAATCAAAAATCAATTCATATGCAGCTTTTCATCCATTCCCAACCCCATAAATTATCCCCCACAACAAAAAGATGAAGAAGAACATAACACGATAAATGAAAGGACTACTCTAAATCATAAATCCCATGTTTCATAAGTGAATTTCGGAAGCTTTTTTTTACCATGTTCTTGATTTTCTCTCAGGGGATCAGATCCACTACTGCAAGAACTGACTGTGAGTATTGTGCGAAAGGAGGAGGCGATGAAAGGAACGACACCGTACTAGTCAAACCAGTCTTTAGATGGGAATGATAGAAAATGTTTTTTTCCATAAAATCTCTAATTAACATTTTCCATTTAGGTACAAACTCCACTTACTTAATATAAATCATACTATTAATATTTTTATTGATTAAAAATAAGAATATTATCGTAAAGAATATTATAATAACTTTTTCAGGTTAAACTGTTTGATAAAATATGAAAATTTTAATTAGAGATATAGGAATGGAAAATTTTATTTTAGGATTTGTCCATTGCATTTTAGCCTACCCTTTTCTTACACAAAAACTAGGGAAAGTCTGGCATGAGAACGTCATTGCGGGTACGACATTATATTTCTCTTACATAAATTTAGACATGACCCACCTGCAGGCCTCCATATCTCATAGGTACTTAAAAGGTCCGTCTCATAGGGAAATTTTCCCAAAAGCTAGCCTCTTGCATTTAGACAATGGCCATACTTTTATAAATGAGAACAAAAGTAAATATCTAATTGGATCGAAACTTCATCCAAATATTTATTCTATTTTTTAAAAAAATTGTTTGTGACATGTGTTGATTTTTGTGAAGAAGCGAATCCACAACAGAAAAAGTTTAAAAAAAATTGAGTTTATATTTGAATTGAGTTTCAACCCAATCCGACCCTAAATTTATGTGAGGGATAGCGAGTCAAACAAGTGCTAAATTCAAATTTTCAATTATTTTTTTATCGAAAATATTTGTAGAAAAAAAGATACTTAAAATAATAAATGCTAAAAAAAATATACATTAACGCACCACTTTGGAAAAATTCCCTATGAAATAGATGTAGTGGGTACTTGTGATATATAAAAGCCTACAACAAAACTTACTTACATGTGTATCTGTCTAAAATGATATGAGAGGTTCGGCCCATATCAGACTTTCCTAGTCACTTCCTACCCGGTTTCATCATTTTCCCCCAATTTTATTTTAAAACACGAAAAATTCTCCAGAGAAGCCAAATATCCCAGTCTCTCCCTAAATGCTGATTCCCGCCGATAATTCAAAGTATTAAAAGATTTTTTTTCAGATTTCTGCATTATTCTTCGTTGAAGCTTCAAAATCAGTAGCAGCAATGGGAGAAGGAGGTTCGGAGAAATGGAGCGTAACCTACACGAAGCACGTCAAGCAGAAGCGGAAAGTCTACCAAGACGGATTCTTAGAACTCGACGATCTCAGCCACAAGGTATTTATTATGAACTCCTTTATAGCTATCGAGCCAGTTTTATATGGAAAACTCGCTATTATGAGTAGAAAATATTAATTGTAAGTGCAATTGGACTTAAGGTATGTACGAATGGAGATTCTGCTTATGATTTGAAGTTATCGATCAAATTTTAATGGAAATTCGCTAGTATGAGCTTCAATTGTGAGATTCAATGGAAATTAGCTAGTATGAGCTTCAATTGCGAGTAGAAAATATGAATTTTGTAAGTGAAATTGACTGTTAATGCTTTGCCTTCAGGTGCTTTACTAAATTTTTCTGCTTATTGCTTTATTGACCTAGCTCGGTATTTACAATTCTATTTGAAGTTATTGATCAAATTTTCCATGGAATATTCGTTAGTCTGAGCTTCAATTGTGACTAGAAAGTATGAACCGTCAGTGAAGTTGACTGTTAATGGTTTTCCTTCAGGTGATTTGCTATATTTATCTGCTTTAACTAAGTCGTGTATTGACCTAGCTCGGTATCTACAATGCTATTATCCAGAGAATATAACGAGTTCTAGCAACTTAAGTTTTTGAAGAAATTTTGTTTGTCCTCCGTATTTTAAACAATGCCGGACTTTATAAATGAATATGATTTCAGGTAGTTTAATAAAAAATATGTATGCAATCATTTTAAGAAATTGATATTTTTTTCCTTTGTTTTCTCTCGGATGTGGTACTTAAGGTATTTATGATAAGAAAGTGGATTATCATGTGGACATTTCTTCTTTTGTTGTTGACTGTGTAAACAGGTCACACTTTATGACGAATGTGACAGCATTTTACATAGTAGATTTGTGAAGAAAGATGATGTCATAAAATCAGGTGAATCATTGGCATTTGATTGTTATCTTGTTGATATTGGGGATCTGCATGGGCATCAGAAAACCTTAGATCTTCATCGTGATCAGAAACCCTTTGGTGATCTTCACCGTGATCAGAAACCTTTACCCAAGTTTAATATGAAGGTCACCATGAGATCCAAGTCCTTTCAAAGTCCCAAGCTTGGTAAAGTGGCTGCATCAGTTAGTAAGACTTCAATACGTTTCCTTTTCCTACTTTTTTGTTTCCATCAGTTCAAACAATCTTTCAATGCTCCTGGATTATACTCTAAAATGGTTTCATTTTCATTCTAAAGATAGGACGCCAAAGTTGGGCACGGTTAAAGAATGTATGAAGATTTCCAGTCCATCACAGAAAATTATAAGAGGTATGCCGCCTTGTGCTTGGGTGGAAAACTGCTTGAATTTCTTTTCGTGCCATCCGCTTTGTCATGGGGAGGACATGTCTAACGATGCCGATTTTGAACATTTTCAGAGTTCAAGAAGAGCGAAATGAATAAGTATGGCTCTTCACCAGGTTCATTTGAAACAAAACAATCCACCAAAATGGGTTAGTTCGTTGTTTGGCAGTTGATTTCTTTAGTCGTATTGATCTTTTTAGGAACTGTTCCTCCTGAAACAGCAGTAGGAAATAAGGTTTATCAACAGTGTATTCGAACTTTCCATAAAATCAGTTTTCTCTTTTCTTCTTCTTTTATATTGGACATACTTTGGTCTCTTTGTTCTTTTACTGCAGCTGAACTTTTTCAACATGCCAATTTAGAATGGCAGGTCCTGTACACAACCCATATAACTCAAAAGGCCAAGAAGTACCATGATGGGATTCTACAACTTCTCATTCGTGGTTCACAAAAGCAGGTTACTTTCCAAACTACTCTTTTTTTGCTATAGTTATTCCTTTTTTTCCCTCTGATTTCTGTCCAGTGTTAAACTTGGAAATTACCTAATGCCCATGCTCATGGTCTGCATTTCCTTTATCATGTTAACTACATCCAGTTGGTCTGGGAGTCAATTGGATTTCTAATCCTTCTACAATAATTTTAAGTTAGTTCGTTTTTATTATCTGCAAGCTTGACTATTTTGTTGATTGCTTCTCTAATGACACCTCTCTAGATGGTATTTACCTGGTCATTCATAATGCGGGAATAGTTTCCAGAACTTGTCATGAAAATTCGGATCCATACTCATGATCTACCATATTTTCTGATTGCTTTCTGCCAATAGATATTGCTGCATGATGCAAACAGGAGACTCTTAAATACCAGGTTTCTTAAAAAGGATGAAACAATCAGGTCTGGTGAATCAATCACATTTGACAGTCACCTGGTTGATGTTGGAGAAACTGAAGGAGATAATAAGTCTCTAGTAGACTCGACTCTTGAAGAAAGAAATTGCAATGAACATGGAGGAACTCAAGCAGGATGTGAAAATATTCATTCTCGGGGCAAATATCCAATTGGTAGGTCAAAGCAGCAATCAAACCTCTGATAATGTTTTTTGGTGTTCATGATATCAAGCCAAGTAAGACGGTTCTAATAATTAATAAACAAACTTATTGCTCATTAGATTTTTGCTTGATAAGTACTGTTTTTTTATTCAAGAAATTATAGAAGGATATGCAGCCTCAAGGCCTCCTTCATTGAAGGCTCTCTTGTATTGCACCTCATGTAAAGTGCTATCTTTCATTTGTCCCACCTTCGGACAAGAAATGGATACTTCTATCAAATTTAAATTTGTTGACCGTGAATTTTTTTTCTTTAGTGAGCCAATTATGATTGTCATCTCTTATTAATTTTCTTTTGTGTGTGTGTTATACAGTATGTTCTTTTCAAGTCTCAAGTTTCTTTCTTGATTCTTCCATTGATTCGTCATACTTTTTCCTTTGTGTTTTCTGGAATTATAGGACCTCAAGAGGGAGCTTCTCCAAGGAAACATTTCAATTCAAACACTCATTGCTCCATTGACCGGAATAATATATCAGGTCTTGCAGTTAGTAAAAACCCTGTTCGTGCTTTTAAGAAGTTATTTGCAGTGAATAGCGCTAATTTTCAAGTCTTAAGTTCCTTTGTTGATTCTTCCATTGATTCTTCACACTTTCTCCTTTGCGTTTCTGGTCTAGGACATCAAGGTGATCCAAGGAAACATTTCAATTCAGGCACTCCTTGCTTCCCTCACCAGCATAACATATCAGGTCTTGGAGTTGGTAAAAGGCCTATTCGTGCTGGTAAGCAGTTGTTCGCAGTAAATAGCGCTAGTTTTGACCTTTCCTTTATAATACAATGAAATCTGACGGTGCTGGGAATCACTTAAAATCATCTAACTATAAATTGTTTTGCCTAAAATGCAAAAAGAAGTTGTGTTACACCTAATCAAGGAGTTAGGATCCAGCTTGTCCCAATCTGTTGTGGAAGTGTGAGATGTTGCAGTAATCTTTATAGCTTTAACAAGGGATTTTCTTTTATTTTACTAAAGTATTGCGTAGTCAAAGCTCAGTGCTGTAAAATTATAAGATAAGAAAATCATCCATAAGATTTCCTTGCATATTTCCTCTTTTGAGGCTGGGAGTATTCCATAGGTGATGTAATTCTAATTATCATAAATACTATGAAGGAATATATAAAATGTATAACTAGTTGATTATAGGAAGTAAAAAATGAATTGTCCCTTAAAACTTTCTTTCAGTGTAAGCTTTCTATTTATCCATAATGACTCGTAGTGAAGGTGCAATATTTTCTATTGTTTCCAACATATTAACATGGACAATAAGAACTTACTCCCTCAGCTCTCCAACTTCTTCTTGGGTATGTAGGGAATTAATGGCTATTGTTTCATGACATTAAACCATCTAGTTTTGGTCCTTTGACATATGAAATTCTGAAACAACATATGAGATTTTCTGGGGATATCAATATCCTAGATGATGTCCTAAAGACATTCATGAGCTACATCCTAGTACTACCCGTACTACGCTATCACATTTTTGGCATAATTCCTCTTTGTGGACCAACATTGATTTCTGTTTGTTCCAGCACAGGATATCTTGTCCATTCTGAGAAAGCCCATGACTCAGAAGGATGCTGCAGAGACAGAGAGACAGTCTCGAGTGGAGTATAATGCTTCACAGTCCTCCCGTGTCTATAGTTTTGACATTGGGAACCAGAGAGAGCAACAACCACGGCAAGATACCTGCCTTGAAGGAAGAAAATCAGTAGACTTAGATGAAAAAAGCACAATGCATAAACTGAGCAGTGAGACTTCAAAAACTGAAGTTTTTAAAGTCCTTCCAGATGAGATCAATAGATTAGACCAAGAATTTTTAACACCTGGCTTCTCTTCAGGGTGCGTAACTACATGTTTCAAAGTAGACATTCACTACTATTAGCATGAAATCCTAATAGGCTCTACATTCTTGATATTGAGGTTGATCTTTTACCCAGGATAACTATTTCCATCTGCCTTCTAAAAATAGGCCATACAAATAATAAAGCATTTTAACTCTATGGAATAGTCTATGATAGTTTAAGGATTGCAGAATTCGCCCTTGCATTCAGAACTTTAAAGGTAGCAGCATAATTTATTTGTGAATAAAGGCAGAATGAATTGAATTCTGAATGTTTCTTCAGCTAATTAATAGCATGCTTACAAGGGTAAAGATGGCTCAACTGCTAACATTAGCGTAAGCATTTCAGATCAGGATGCATCTCCAAGGACATGATCGACGCAGGATGTACCAACTCGTGGGAGACATTCCCAGATCATCCAACTGCAGGGTTTAATCTTTTGGTTCCCGTGGAACTGGACTCAAAATGGCAACAACCAATTTCTCCAGTGTTGCAAGACTTCTCAGCGGATATTATGGAGGAAGGACATTGCACTAAACGAGTCTCTTACATTCAACCCTTCGACGAAGTAAAACCCAAAAATATCACTCAGGTATCTCACTTGTTTAGCTTATTAAGTATTTCTTTTGGCATTAAACTTGATCCCCACTAATTTTTGCTTTACCTATTAAGATTTATTTAAAAAGTGATGGTTAAAATGTGAGAGGCATTGTTGGTTCTATCTAGCATCCCAATTAATGGATGTAAAAGGTGGGGCCTTTGATTATCTCTTTTTTTACTCTCAAGTATTTTAGTTTGATAAGTTGTATATACTCCTTGAAATATTTTTTAATTTCATTTGGTTGTGATGATCTACTTCTTGGTTCAGCAGTGTGCAGACAGTGAGCAAATTGATTCTGGACAGGATACCGGAGTTCATGTCATTGGTCCGGAAAAATCAAATGACTGCATGCCACATGACTTCTCTGGTGATAAATTGAAGCTTCCGGAGAAGGATATTTGCACAAAAAAAGAAGATGATATACCAAGTTTCGATCTTGGATTTTGAACAAGTTTCTTATTTTGGTGTAAAATAAAACATAATGCAATAGTTGGTAGCAAGTATTCAAATTTTTCTTATGATGCTCCCCTGCCATCTGCCTGGGAAACAATTTTGGTCTTACCTCAGAAACCAGCTTGAAAAATCAGTTGTCATCCCTGAATTTGTACGGTACAGCTTCTTTTCTTGACCGATGCATGCTAAGCAGTGCTTTAAAGAGACTTTTGCTTTTCCTCGAGTGTACTTCCATTTCTTTTCCTTTGCTTCTTTCTGGATTCATAGTATATGCTCTCCGAGGTTCAGAGGGACACTGTCATGAGATAAAGTTTCCCTGAATTACGAGTATATCCAAATAGAAACAATTGCATCTAATTCCAATTATTTGCTGATATGAAAAACAAAACTCTGTTACATGCAACTGAAAGTTCCTGATGTTGATGCTTACTCGTTTTTTATTACTAGAAGAGCCAGGAGATATTGATCTATTAGCAACAGATCCAGATCGAAGAAATGCAAATCTACTGGGTGAAACTGCTCGTTTCCCTGTTCTCAATGAAATGAGGTCAGTGCATTGTCAACTTATTACAGCATACTATTGTTTAAATCAATGGAGAAAGACCGGTACTACTCACCTTCTTCTTTACTTGAAGTAAGCCTCGTGAAAGAAAAGTTTGGAGGTTTTGTAGGAAATTCAGTAGAATGCTGTTTAGAATATTCTTTTCTGCAACATTAGTCAATAGGTTTAGCAAAAATACCATATGACAGTTGAGTTAAAGATAGTTCTCATCATGATTTAGCAGCAAGCATTATGTTCAACAAATACCCTTTCTTTGTCACATTTCCTCGTAACGCTTTGGGTGCAAATGAATCATCTAGCAGAAAACCTAGAAAACATGTGCAGATAGTGTTAACATTTTGGAGTAAGAATATGGTTATATAACTTTTTTTTCCTTTTACACTTAGGGGGGCGGGAATGTGAATCAAACTCATGACCTTTCGTGTAATAAGGACTGCTAACCTTAGGAAGAGGACTAGAGGAGTATGATAACAAATACCTGGTTGCTTACGTTGTTGCCCATCATATTGTGGGGATAAAATAGAGCCATTAGGAATGGACCTAATTTTGTTCATAACTTGAGTATCAGAAACTGAAAGGAAACAGAGAATAGATCATAATCAATCTGGGATCCAACAATAGTAGCAGAAACCAAGATTTAAGAATGACATAATTGCCTGGAATGCTGTATCGCTTATGATGCCGCGGTGTTTCCATGGCCAATGATTGCTGTGAAAGGCCATCCTTGCCAATGATTTCTTGAAATGTTCTTAATCTCTGAGTTATCACCAGAAAGACAAAATCATATTAGTATACAGAAAGACAAAGGTGATCATTATATGCCGTTTTCATGTCGCTTGATACAGAAACTAACAAATTCTCAGTTGGGGTCCCGCATTTTCTCTGTAAAAAAGTTTGCTTTTACAAACACTGAAACAAAAAATCTCAAATAAAAACTCGCTGTGGAGTAGGCACCTGTTCAATGGTAGAGAAGCGAAGCGTCGCATCAGAAATTTCATTGCCTTTATCATCCAAGAAAGTGTTCACTTTACAGGCCACAGAGCCCAAGTGATCCACAGTATTGACAAGAGCTTTAGTGATATAGTCCTTAAGGGTCTCCTCCACTCTATGTAACAGATCATAGAAAGATTAAACAATCTAGAATTCATTAATTGCAAAAAAAAAAAAAAAAAAACATTTTGAGAAGAAAAAAAAAGAAGCAAAATACCTACAGTTGTTTATGTTCATGTTTCATAAAGGATGATTCAAAGTACTCTGCTGCAGAATGTAACTGCACCCTTATGTTCTTCAAGTCCTATATCATAATAAGTAAAAATTGAAGTGAACTTTTGGCATTTCATATGACATTTAGGCACGGTTGAGGAAAGCTATTGCAGTTGGCTTTGCACTTCCGACTTGAAATGATAGGAATCGGTCACTGAACATCTTGAAGAAAATGTATTTATTTACCTTGAGACTTTCTGCAAAGAGTAAGCTATGCTGAAGAAAATATTCATCGGAATTGGAACCTTTTGGAGGAGCATTAAAGGGAGTTGATGGACTCAAACTACCCATGATGATTGTGGGAACCAAATATCCAGTAATTTTACCTGCAAAAAGTGGTTAAAACTTGAAGTTTTGATCAAACCCTTTTCACCATTTATTATCTTCAAGGAAGCAATCAAGGAAGTTCCATAGAAATCATGTGATCAGCATTTAATTTGCTGAACTAGAACAAGTCAAGAAAAGTGTACTTTTCTCACTTTTCTTGACAGCAACAGAAAGTAGAATACAGCAGCAAAGTTCTTGCTTTTTTTCCCTATCATTTATAAACCTTTGGAGATTGCTATCAAGGAACGCTATTGCAGTTGTCACAACACTTCTAACTAAAAATAATAGGTCGTAGAATACCCCTCTCTGATAATAAAAATTAAAAAAAAAATTGCAGGAAATGATAAGCATATATAATACCTGGTTTTTGGTATTGAACAATGGGAAACTAAGTCCAGAACTTGAAATCAAGAAGAGGGGGAAAAATATAAAGTGTAGGGGATGGAAGAAGAAGAAGAAGAAAAATGAAATTCTGGATTATTTGATGGGCTGGATATGGAAGAATGAGTTCAAATTTTGAGTAAAAAGAGATCAATAATAGAGGAGTTGATGAGGGACCTGATAGAGGGATTGAGATTGTGGGTGTGGGGGTAGGGTAGGGTGAGGTGCGGGTTACAATAATCTATATTCATTCATCAAGCGTTATGGAAATAAATAAATAAAAGTCACACACATATTCGTATTTTATTTTATTTTCATTTAATAACAGTGTGCGAATATACTAACACAATTAATTCATGTAAAATATTTTGGTTGAGGGGATAAAAAATTCTATAAAGATGTAACAGTTATCGACTTCTTGATATAATCTGATCCTTTCTCTCTGTAAACAAAGTTATAGACTTTCTATTTTTTTTTTTTATGAATAGTTATAGACTTTCTATATATCTAGCTTTTTGAGCACTTACTTAATGTCTATTTTTTCTTGAAAAAAAAAAGAAGGTGCAAGTGATGTTGACCAACATGATATTGGTTAATGATATATATGATTTTACTGTTCAAAAAAAAAAGTGACGGTTACCAACACCTCCTGCTATCTTATGTTCGGACTTTCATGTTCATCAACAAACATATCATACTTAAC
>JAOWBF010000038.1:6348098-6359887 GCA_028566175.1 Vinca major
ATTTTGGGACAAATAAAATGGGACAGAGAGAATACTTTATTAAGAGAGTATTAAATGCATTATTTTCAAACTTAGCATTCACTTTTATTAATTCAGTCGACAACTAATTTTAATTGTCCATATATAGATGTATCAATGGAAGAGTAAAATTGTCTACCTATATTTAAACTAATATGTTCCAATTAATTTCTTAACTAATATATCTTAATTATTATTTTTTAATTCGAATGCAATTTTTTAAAATAACAAATAAATAAGAACAGAGTGAGTAATTTTGTTCTTTTAATATAGAGCAAAAGTCTAGATAAATGCAACATCATGTTAGCATTGCGCATTTTTCACTGAGCTCCCGTGAGATAAAAAAAATAGTTCACTGCTATCGGTGATGGACGTTTTGGTTTAAACCATAAAACTCTTGATAAAAGATTATCGTGTTGAAGTGACTTAAATTCCTTAAAGAAAAGCAGTTAAAACAGCTTTGGAAAAAAAAAGTGTAATTAAATTGTAAAACGTGAATTATCATGAATCTTCCTTACTTTGGGAGCTTTTGAGAGGCGCAGCAGCCATGGGAGGCGGCAGTATTATTAGAATTTTTGTGTAATTATTATCCAAAAGGGAACAAAGGTCAAATTCTGAAACAATCGCTTCTTGATTGTTCTTTTATAAAATCCTTGCTTCAAATTAAAGTATAATATCAATCATGAAACCAGACCAACATTTAATTTAAAACAGAAATAGAAGTAAATTCAAAAAAGGAAGCTTCAAAGTAGGAAAATATTCCGGAAACCCAAACAAATTAGAGTCAAACTTGCTGAGTTGGAAGCTGGCAAACAAATTATGAATATGCATGCATCCATCTACTACAAAAAAATGTGTCCACACTCATAATGCCATTCTTCTTGGGTCGATGCCGAGCGGTTAAAGGAAGTTCAAATCCAGCTCACCCTAAGTGTTTCACTAAGATTTTTTCGAATAGCGGTCTCAAATTTGATTAGGCAAAAAAGCCCCCATCGTCTAGCGATGCAGAGAATTGTTTAGTCATCTTTTTCTGAGGAAGGATAGTAATAATGCCGGCAAATTATATGTATGTGACAAAAATATCTCTATATCATACCAATTAAATTTTTCAACTCCTTTTCCTATTTCATCTTCCCGAGTCTTCTCTATTCTTCCCCCATATAATTCCTTTTTTTATTTTTCCTTCTTTCTCATTCGTTCTTTCTCTATTTTACTACAATTAAAAGAATTTAATTTAATTATTCATTCATCATACATTTTTTTCATTTTACAAAAAAATAAAATAAAATAAATTGATCATAATTTGCATTGAAACGTAATTTAGGATAATATCAAATAGAAGATTGAGCAGTGAAGAAAATATAGGAGAGTAAAAGATAAGTTTAAAAAATGAGATCAAAACTGCATACAAAATAATAGTACAAAGAAAAAGGATGACGTAGAGTTTGACCCTTCAAAATCCATAATGATGGAGATAGAGAGAGGTTTCATGGGTTGGGCGAGGATAGAGAATGAGTGGAGAAGCGAGATTAATATATTATAAGGAAATTTTATCACATACATATAAATTACTCTTATAAGAAGATTTTTGCTCTGACATTATCACCCTCCTATTAAGACTGGCATTCAAGCATTGCGTTGACATTTTGATTGTTCAATCTTCTCCATACTTGAAGGAAAAGAAGAAAGGAAAAAAAACTTTATTTTGCTCAATTTATCATTTTTTCCCATTTTCCCTTTGCATATATCTAGGAAGAGTTTTTTTTTTTTTTTTGACAAAAATCAAGATGTAACATTAATATTTCCCCCACAAACAATCAAGAAGTAACTAAAAGTAAATTTATCTCAACCATACTAGATTTAATATCTCTAGTTGGATAATGTTTTGATTTTCAAACAAATTGTTCTTAGAATTATTATAATATTTGTGAAAAGAAATGTGAATATTAAATTCAACACAATGTATAACTCAGTGAATATATTTATTATGAGTATTGTTGTGATAATTTTATTTTCATTCACAGTGTAAGAATTTGACTTATGACCATCGCAGGAATTAACTTTTATGAGTTACTACATACAACTCTTAGTGAATTTTTAAAGCACATTTTAAAAGCATCACGTTTTTTGAAGGTTGTTCCCGTTTTTCTCATATTATATAAAAAGCGATATACACGTCTACAAGAATAGTGGATGATGTAAATTAAGGTGACCTAACAGTTCAATTGGTAAAAGTCTTTGTCTTAGCCCATCGCAAAAAGTTAGGATTGAAACTTTCACAATGCGTCTGTTAAAATTTGAACCTGCGTCCTCCTACACAATCTGACACCCTGAACTGCTACCCTTCCGGATCCGCTTTCCTCCTAATTTCCCACGAAAAAGAGAGAAAATATAAAAGTAAAACCCCCCAAAGGGACCAAAAATATTCCGTTTGAAATTCTGAAGCCCAACCAAAATTAAACAATTGCATAAGACCGTTAGTCTTACATCCAGAAAATCCATGGAATATAAGTCAATCTGACAGATCAACGGTCACAAACCAGAAGAAAAAAAGAACTCTAATACACATACAGAAAATTAGTCCCAAGTGTAATAATGTCATTAAACTAAAATAAATCGAATGACTTATTACCCCACATGCAATGCTTTTATTATCGTATAAAATAATGTACTACATGATTTGTTAAAAGATTGAATTAAAAAGATTACCTATCATGTTTGACATAATTCATAAAATTAAGTTGATTAAAAATAAATAAAATCATTATCCAATTATAGGTTTTTTTTTATTGCAAATAGGTCCTAACCTAATTTCTGTTGATATGTTACTTGGACATAGTTTGGTAGGAGACCTGTTTACAAGTATTGTGGTAGTAGTTTACTTCTATTGGGGGTTTAATTGCTCTCAAAGACATGCAATTGAATCTCGTGTGTAGTGGTGTATATGCACTTTGTAATACATTTTTATTACGTTATTTAAATCTTTCACTAGTCTTAGAGACAAGAAGTAGTGCTCTTATAATTATGATTTGATCATTTTTTAATCATTATTCAAACATTTAATTTTACTAATCCAATTAAAATATTAATAGCACTATGTGATATATTATCTTCTTTTTTTTTTGTACAAGTAGGATTTACCCTCAACCATCACTTCTTAGGGGTCCACCCTTTCTGACAAAGCACTGACATTTTTTCCCCAGCGTGTTAATGTATGAATGGCTGTTAAATTAGTTCGTCAACTAAATTTAAATAAAGGAAAAAACAACAAATATTAGTTCGTAAGTTTCGATGGGCTGGAGTTTGACTAATCTTAAACCCTTAATTGAAAGGTTGAAAAATCTCAACAGCTATGTAAGCTAACGCGGAGAGAGAGGGATGAAGAGAGAGACAGTTTTTTTTTTTCGTTTCGACCTTTTATATTCCCTCTCTCTTGTCGTCTCTCATTTTTTCCAGTCAAACTCAAAAAACAACTGACGTATCCTCTCTGAACTTGGAGTCTCAGGACCTTCACAAACAGTACAACAACAAGACGAAGAAAAAAACTCTTCCGTAAACCTCTCCTCCGCCATTGATTCTACTTCAAGCCTTTAACATTTTCCTTTCGATCGTTTTTACGACTTGATATTGATAGTTTTGAGTTGATTTTTTTGTATTATAGAGAAACGAGATTTTCGATTCGGAGATGGTGGAGAAGAAGTATATAATAGAGGTGGAGCCAGCGAAGCAAGCCTCGAATGGAAAACCGTCGATCGGACCTGTATACCGAAGCGTCTTCGCTAAGGACGGTTTTCCGAAGCCGATTGAAGGTTTGGATAGCTGTTGGGATATATTCCGGTGAGAATTTGCTGATTTGAATGTGTTATTTATGTTGTTTTTTTTTTTGCTGGATATATAGTGTTTAGTTGGTATAGAAATCGATTAGTTTTTTTTTTGGTAGTCGTGAATTGGATGTGGATTGATCTAAGTTTATTCGAACTGTTGAAGGCGTAGAAGTGTGCTATTTTTTGTTTTACTTTGTGATGTGGCATTCTGGCGTAAATTCTATTATTAATATATGACGATGTTATGCTATGAAGTATTGAATTTTAAGCATATTTTACCTGACGGTGATTTTCGGCGGCTTTCTCTTTGTACTGGTTAGCATGCATACGTATATAAATATGTGTGTCTAACTGATTATCTGCTTGAATATTTTAGCATGTAGCAATTGAATTCATATGTTTTAGGAGATTCAAAGTGGTATAAGATTTCGGAATAATTTTGATTAGGAGATTCAAAGTGGTCATAAGAATTTGGAATAATTTTGATTAGGAGATAATTAAGAATAATAATATGATTTTAATCACGAGTAAGTCTATTCAATGTATATATCACCTATCTATTCTATTTAATTACCTTATGTGAGAGGATGAGAAGTTCCTCGAAAGTTTCGTCCAGAAGTACTGTTTTTACTAACAAATTTTGCTTTGTTAGTTAATTCTGTTACTGATCATGATAGGTTCTAGACATTAACATATCATTGTGAGTACCAAAACAAATTGCTTCACTTTATTCTGTCGAGATCTGTTGTAATGAAATTCTTTGGCACAGCAACACAGTTAGAAACTAGAATTTGGTAGGTAACTTGCTTGCCTGGTTGCATATCTTTCCTATTTAGTTTAGTATTTTTCTTATAAGTCATACGTGCTTTCACTATTCGTATTTTCCAGTAAGATGTTTAACAGGACGGGCACAACCTTTGCATGTATTTATTCTCCAAGATTGAGTGGGAATAAGAATGCAATTTTAAAGTAGTCTTTCTAAAACTAGATCTGTTTATGTTACAGCATCTCGGTGGAGAAATATCCCAATAATAAAATGCTTGGTCGGCGTGAAATTGTGAATGGGAAGGTAAATACTTTTGCTTCTTTTTATCTCTCTTCTTAACATCTTCTC
The DNA here is from genome assembly GCA_028566175.1 of Vinca major. NCBI lineage: Eukaryota > Viridiplantae > Streptophyta > Magnoliopsida > Gentianales > Apocynaceae > Vinca > Vinca major. The sequence goes on from JAOWBF010000038.1 coordinate 6,353,055, forward strand.
AGTTGTGGTTAATCTTTTCATTTGTTGCTTTCACTTGCAGCCTGGTAAATATGTGTGGCAGACTTACAAAGAAGTATATGACGTGGTGGTCAAAGTTGGGAATTCCATCCGCAGTTGTGGCGTTGAGGAAGTAAGTCATAGATCTTCTTAGGTCTACAACAGGCTCATCATATTTAGTATGTGACACCCTGTCAGCTTATGCTTTCTTAGACATCTATACTTTTGATAAGTGCCTTCATCTTTTCTTTCTTATGTTTAGCTGGACTTCTTTTTTCATTCTTACTCTTGTTACTTCACTTGCACTGGGAAACTGTTGGTTCTCATCATTTCCTAATATACCCTGATGCAGGGAGGACGATGTGGTATTTATGGAGCCAATAGTGCAGAATGGATAATGAGCATGGAGGTACATGGTTATGTCCCTACTTTTACTATCACAGTGGACTTTTTGCCTCTTTCCCTTGCTGTGGTTGCTTGTGGTAACAATCTATATAGCAATCATTGATCAAGGGCATGCGGGCTTATCTTATGCCTGTTTTCAGTAATTTCAGATGCTCTATTTTTCAGATTTTCTGTAGTATTATCTTCATTAGCATGGAGAATTCTTCATTATATGATTTTCTTTTCCAAAATGAATTCATGTGATGTCACTCCAGTTGCTCATGGGTTTAATCACATTTGTATATTATTGGAATAGTTATTCTCGTTAATTACTATAGTTCTTGCATGGAGATTAGGTTTTTATTTTAAGGAAAAATTCAAGTATCATAGGGTTGGTTTTTTAGTTTGTTGTTCTAATTCCACCTTTCATTATTTCACCATTGTATATGATAGCCCAAAGCATATTGTGTTGAAATATTGGTTGAGTAAATGTAGTTTGTATATTAACAATGAACACTGACATATGACAAAACTTGTTCTCTGTCAACTAATTGCAATCTATTGTTGTGAGCAAAAAAGGGGATCATTTGCTGGATAAATCCCTTGTGGAAGGGGAGATCTGCAGCAAGGTTTTCTATTGACGGTCTTGTTGCGCCTTTTCTGTTGTTTCGGAAGAAAAGAAAAGTAGAAGACAGCAAATAATCTATTTAACTAATTCATCATAGCCTCAAATTTTCTTATAAGATTTGTGGATGCTTCAATTTTAATAAGAAATGGTTTGACCCAGAACAACTTAAAAGCAGACATATACCATTTTGTTCTTTGCTTGTTTTCTTTCAAATCAATTCATGTTCAAAATCTATTCATTTTTGTTCAGCTTGTTAATATTGTGAACCAAGCTAAGTAGAAACATATATGTTATTTTCAAAATAAAAGACCCAAACATGCAAATAAAACAACATATCAAGAAAAATGGACAGAACAAGGTTTGATTCACAACACAGCACTCATAGATTTTCTTCAAGCTTGTTGAAGGTTCCCTGATATTGTTTTTTTCTGCTTTTCATTTGATGCTTATCTGATAGAATATGACTTGAATATCGGAAACTTTTATATCTAACATCTGTAAACTCATGCAGGCATGTAATGCTCATGGGCTGTATTGTGTTCCTCTATATGATACCTTAGGTACGCATTCATAGTTTTTGTTGCATCTTTCCAGCGCCATGTTGTTCTTTTTTTTCTTCTCATTTTATCATTTGTTTTGCTCAGAACTTTTGTTTAGTCATGTACATAAGTTTTTTTGCGAGGCCACTGCTTGGTTTTAAAATGCTTAACATGAGCTCGGAATGCCTTCTCATTTTAAAATATGATTCTTGAGGGTGCTGTCTTGTATCCTAATTTATTATTTGATTGCTTCTTCTTTTACATGAGATAAGGTGCTGGCGCTGTGGAGTTTATCATTTCCCATGCTGAGGTCACCATTTCCTTTGTTGAAGAGAAAAAGATTCCTGAGGTTAGCTTTGCAGTGCTTGCTTTCGAAAAGTGAAGCATCTTACCAGAAATTTTCCTTTCACTTTATTGATTCAAATTCAACTCTGAAAAGGATTTGCATAGAACTGGAGATAAGAATGAGGGCAGACATTTGGATTACCTAACTGCAACTCTATTTTCGCGTTGGATAGAGAAGCTAGAATCATTATTAGCTAATTACGCCTTTCCATCTTAGGCAGCACCCATTCTATTTGTATGTATGAAAATGAGTAACAGTTTTTCTCAAAAGGCAACCCGTACTTGTGCCATCAAAATTTATCACTGCCAATTAATCATTGTTGAAACTGCAAAGTTTAATTTGATGTGAAGAGACAGGCTTTCACTTTGTTCAAAAAGGGAAATATATTTGGTAGCATTGAAGGTTGTGAATTTATGACTAGTGTGTTTCATTTGATTGTTTGCCGTTACACAGTTCTCTATTCAAGAGAAAAACATTTCATAAACTCCTAGCATTTATGGTCAAGAAGATCTGTGTTTGTTCTCATTTTGATTATTTGTGTTTGATCCAAGAATAGTTTCTAGTCTGTCAGCCAACACCAATACTTTTTTAGCTAATATTTACAGTGATTTTACATGTAATATATTACGGCAATTGATCTTATATCAAGGTGCTTGGCTGGGGGACTTATAGCATTCTGTTTCGCTAATTTATTTGCCTTTTCCTTTTCAGTTATTAAAAACTTTTCCCAATGCAGCAAAGTATTTGAAGAGTAAGTGGGAACACTGGCTCATTTTCCATCCCCTGCTCAATTTTAAATGTACTACCTAGAAAGCTTGATATCCGCTTATATTTTCCTATACAGCAATTGTGAGTTTTGGGAAGGTCACCCCCCAACAGAAGGAAGAGCTTGAAAATTTTGGTGTGGCTGCCTATTCTTGGGATGAATTTTTGTTACTGGTAAGTCCATGTATTCTATTGTTCCAAACTAATTCATGAGGATATTTCATGCGTCTTTCTTGGTAAAAATTATATTCTGGTTGTTATCATACTATCCTTATTGATGGACGAATACCATTTATTTTTCTCCTTTAGGTCTTAGATTAAATACCTGACCAATTTCTTGAGTTTTAGGTATATATATTTAGATATTTTTTTGGCATAGACTCTATAGCATGTGAGTTTAACTTTACAAATGTTTGAGGCTGTATGCAGTTGAAGGTTTCCTATGTTTGAGACTCCATAATTTAGCCTGGAGGTTTGTTGTCTGACCAAAGTTAAACATAGATATCTCTGCACAGAGATTTGAGTTCAATTAGTGGTCTGACTTGGCAATTTTTTTTTATAAATATTGTTATTAATATTTGGGGCAGGGAGTGTCGAACCCGGGATCTATTGTTCCGAGTCAGAAGTGTTGCGCTAGCCGTCTTTGACATCCGGCTTGGTCCTTGGCAGCTCTTTGGTTGAAGAGAATACTATCTTTCTTCATGGACAATAGTAATATACATCCAGTTTATGAAGAACATGATATCATTAGTGTCGTAGAGGAACCTCTATAACAAATAATTGACCAGTAAAATTTTGGCCTCGTTTTTTATAGTCTAGTTGTAGAATTTGTTTCTAATACTTTTCTTCTTGCGGACCCTTTGTGAATCTCCATCTTTGGTCTTGTAATTTGCCTAGCCTTTGTATGTGTTCAGGCTCACCTGTGCAACAAAATTGGACCATGTGCTTCTTTTTGCTGAGAATTTTTCTAGAGCACATCTTTCATTGCTTCTTGTTCAGGGTAATGATTATTTTTTGTCACTTATTCTTATTGTTGCAGGGTAAAGATAAGCATTTTGATCTTCCAGTAAAGCAAAAAAGTGACATTTGTACAATAATGTATACTAGTGGGACGACCGGAGACCCCAAGGGTGTCATGATTTCCAATAATAGCATTGTTACTCTTATAGCTGGAGTGAAGTGTCTGTTGGAGAGCGTGAATGAACCGGTGATTAGCATTCTTTTACCTTCTTTTGTTTTTTTGGGGTGTTATTTCTACTCTTTTTAATGGGATGTTTGGGACTAGTTAGGTTTCCGCCGGATGTAGCTTATCGATAAAGGACATTCGCGATATTATAACTTCGTTTTTGTTTATACTGCAGTTGACTGTGAATGATGTGTATCTTTCATATCTTCCTTTGGCACATATTTTTGATCGTGTGATTGAAGAGTGTTTCATTAATCATGGGGCCTCAATTGGATTTTGGCGTGGGGTGAGATGATTACATTTACTCTTTTATGGTTAAAGGTTGAGAAGAGTGAATGAATGCCCAAGTAGAGATTTGGTCTGTTTTGCAGGATGTTAAGTTGTTGGTTGAGGACATTGGCGAGCTTAAACCTACCATCTTTTGTGCTGTTCCTAGGGTATTAGATAGAATTTATTCAGGTATTTTATTTCATCTTATCATGATTAAAACAGCCAAGGAATTGTTGAATTTTTTTTGTGACTGCTTAAATAACAAACTTATGGTTAATATGGAACCCATGTTCCCTTAAGGCTGCATGCAATATATTTAATTCAAAATTTCTTCTATTAAAAATGTAAATGTTTTTCCATGTACTTTCTGAAGATTTTAATGCATGCTAATAACGAAACTTAAGGATGCTTATGCAACACTTAATGAAGGAAAGTCTAACTTTCTTGAAAATGGTCGAGTACATGGTCCCTTGCCATTTATTTCTTTTCCCTGCTTGTTTTTTCATTCAGTCAATTGTGATAATCTGGATATTACGTGCATTTTATTGTCGCCAACTTTTGAAATATGTATAGGTCTACAGCAGAAAATATCGGCAGGAGGTTTCATAAAGAAAACCTTGTTCAACTTTGCATACTCCTTGTAAGTTCTTATACACACTAGTTTCAATTGTAAATAGGGATATGTGTTTTTCATAGGACATAAATTCGGTACATGAACTCAATTATCTCATCTTCCAACTTCAGAAAGTCCCATTACATATTTCATGCTGTAAGGTACATTACTAATGTAAAGTTTTTAAATTTTAATTCTCTTACCGGATCGTGGTGCTTCCAAGGTTCCAGGCAGCATCACTAGACATTACTGTTTGGGTCTTTACCTTGATAAACAGTTGTACTTTTGACTTTTTATGTCTGTTAAAAGATCCCACATCGACTAGTTTGTGTGCATATTTGCAATATATAAGGCTTGGGCAATCCTCCCCCTCAAGAGGTACCTTTTTAGGGTTTGAGTTAGGCCCAAGTCCATTTTTAACATGGTATCATAGCGGAGCGGGCCCTTAGGCGGGATGTGTGGGCTCATAATGCCCAAGTGGGCTCTAATTGTCCCCGTACGACCCAAAATAGGACGGCGGACCTTCAATTGACTCCCACCTCGATGTGAGGGGAAGTGTTGAAATAGAAAGTCCCACATCAAGTGCCTTATGCCTAAGGAAGATCCAAATAACTTATAAGCTCATGGGTTAACACCTGTCAATTGGTTTTGAGAGGATATGGAGGCTCATGAACTAATTTTCACAATGTCAATGAATGGTTGTGGATTTCTGAATTTTCACCCCTGATACCAAGCTTAGGATTTATCCGTTTCCACTGTGATATATGCACGTTATCACCTGGGATATTACTGTCACAAAACGAGAAAAAAATATTATTGAGGGAGGGGGATTTACGCTAGCCTTCCTTTACACCTAGAATATTACATAGAATTTCCCTATACTCACGATGAACACGGATCATTTGTTTTGTTTAGTGCAGTTTATACTTATGGTGTTGTCCTTCTATTTGCTTGCACATTTAACTTTCTGCAGGAAGTTGCATAATTTAAAGAAGGGGTTAAAACATAATGAGGCAACTCCATTGATGGACAAATTTGTTTTCAGCAAGGTGTGGGAACTACTCTAAACTTCTGTTTGCTCAATCTTTTAGGTTCTCCACAGAGTCACGGAAATGAAAGTTTTGATGGTTTATTTTGCATTTTTAGGTCAAACAAGGATTAGGAGGTCATGTTCGAGTTATTTTATCTGGAGCTGCTCCCCTTGCTTCTCACGTTGAAGAATATCTGCGGGTGGTAACTTGTTCTCACGTTCTTCAGGGATATGGTACTATTTTCTTTTACCCTCCATCGCTATCTATTCCTTCCCCCTAACCCTTTCTACTTTGATTCATGTGCACCAAGTTTTTTTTACTCAGTGTTTCTGCTCCCAAACTACGACTTCTTTTCTGGTTGCTGGTTCTTTCTCCCTTTAATTCATTCTAATCCTTTAAAGAAAGATAGCTGTCTGTATTGAAGAAGAACCGATTTCTTTTTTTAAAAAAAATCTGCTGAATAATGGTGGCTTCCATCAGCCATCAACTATGCTGCGTGAAAGTTCCACTTGCCAATACAACGCTCTCTCCCAAGACTTCCTTGCTATCTCTGGCTTTATTAAGAGTTTTATAGTTTTTATCATCCCATTTGATTATCCATTATAGCCCATGATCAACAATTAACAATATCACTGCTTGCTGAAAGCTGAGAGAATAATGCAAATACTATATATTAGGTTAAGAGGATTTTTAAATGATTCCATGCTCTTTGTTCATGTAAAATTGCCAAGATTTTTATTTTCTTTTGCAATTCTTGCTGGAAACTCATATTGATAGTTGGGTTGAGAATTCTCTTAATTCAAGCATTTATTTTCTTTTTGATACAGGATTAACGGAAAGTTGTGCTGGAACATTTGTTTCTTTACCAAATGAGTTTAGTATGCTGGGAACAGTAGGTCCTCCAGTTCCAAATGTGGATGTACGTTTGGAATCTGTTCCTGAAATGAATTATGATGCCCTCTCAAGCCGGCCATCTGGAGAAGTCTGTGTGAGGGGGGAAACTTTATTTTCAGGCTACTTCAAGCGTGACGATCTTACAAAAGAAGTCTTAGTTGATGGATGGTTCCATACAGG
>JAOWBF010000038.1:6584799-6595098 GCA_028566175.1 Vinca major
TTTCACCTTTCTAAACATATAAAACTGTCCTTTGTCTCTATACTTTGTAATTATTATCTTCCAATCATTTTCTTGGTACGTGTGAAAAATTGAAATGTATCAATTATTTAGACACGGATGTAATATTACTATAAATAATTTATTCTTTTATAAAATATGTTTATATGGAGTTTTTTTATTAAGTAATCTAACTTAAATAATAATTATTTTCAGTGAAAATTAAAATAATTATAAATTATAACACAAAATATAAAAATAATTTCAAAATTGAAGCGAAAATTAAAAATTATCCATTGTATTAAGAAAAATATGCAAATTTACTAATAAAACATTAGAGAAATAGGCAGTGACAATAAAAGAAATGAAACGGCCAAGAAGCTTTTTGCTTTGCTTACACTCGCACAGGACAGGACAGGACGCGACGAGACGCTGCCTGCTAGTCTCGTGAACTGGTCCCACTTATTTCCAGAAATTCACTTTTTAGGCCTTATATTTGTTGTGAATTTTATTTGTTCCCCTACTACTTGTTGAGTTTTCACTTTTTTTTTTGAAGGATTTTTTACATTTAAAACTTACCAAAGTTGGGTATTTCAAGATTACCCTTATAATAAGGGTGATGCTAGATGGCTAAGACTTAACTAATTAATTGGCTAAATTGGTGACAAAATTTTAAATAATTCGTTGAATATCTTATACCAACTGGGGATGAATAGTGTTTAATTGGGATTTTACATCAATTTTAGTCTATTTTACTTGGCCATTAATTATTACCCTTATAATATCACACTCATAGTAGTTTTAAATAAATGTGCTGACTCTGTTTGTTTTTCCTCCGTACTTAAAAAGCACTAAAAGATCTTTCAATACAATAAAATAGAAGAGATTTTACCAATTATCGAACGTTACTAATGTTGAAATTATTATCTCGAGTTGGAACAAATTGTACCCTCCTGTATTTCATGTCAAGCAACCAGATAAATATTCGTATTTTGACATAACCAAATAAATAAATATTCAAGTAAATCAACAAGCTAGATTATCAAAATAAAAGCAAATATAATTCATAGTCCAATAGTTTGTTGTACAAAGATAAATCGATGCATAACCTAATCTACCTCTGCCTTTAAACTCAGATCAGGTCTAACAAAAGATATTCATTCACCAAGAAAGTGAAAGAAAATCTTTCCCACATTTGACAAAAAATATGGCGATCAAGATCTTCACAAGACGGCATTATTTGATACGGATGTTGCTGCTGGCCGCGGTGTTCCCACAAAGTTTCCAGATTTTAACTCAGCAGATGATCTATTCTGAGAATCAACCGGCCTTATATTTTCGATCATTTTTACCACGTCTGTCATTTTCGGCCTTTGATCTGCTGTTCTTGAAACACATGCCATGGCTATCTGCAACATCTCTACCAACTCTTCCTCTATATTCGGATACCTTAACAGCTCCATATCAAACACTTCCGCGGTCCATTCTTCTCTCACTACTGAATGAACCCACCGAACCAAGTGTATAATCTCATCTCTGCTTGTTGTGTGAACGGGAGGTTTGCCAGTGAGGAGCTCAAGTAACAATACGCCAAAGCTGTAAACATCCGAAGCTTGTGTTACTTTTCGCGTTTCCATCACTTCAGGGGCACGGTAACCAGCAGCACGAGCAATTGGTGGAGCCAATGAGCTCATGACTGTTGATAGACCAGAATCAGATACACAGCCGTATTGTTGAGAGTTTAGAAAGATGTTCGATGTTTTCACATTTCCGTGAACTAGCTTTCCACCATTCTCTATGTGGATTCGAGCAATGCCTCTTGCTCCACCTATGGCTATCCTTAGTCGGGTGTCCCAGTCTAAAGGAGTCCTATCTTCTCCTCTTTTTCCTGTTAGTAATTTTAAATAAATGCCAAAATCAGAAGCAAAATAATCTTGGATTAGTGAATGATATGATAAACTGCTAATTTGACAACACCAACCAGTGGCTAAAAGCACTTTATATTTAGAAAATGAGTTGATATTTATTGACATATCAACGATTGGACAGAAACCTGCAATCGCGTTATATCATATACAATAGTGAAAATCCCTAGTCCTCAAACAGCATATATCATGAGACCGGGATTCAAGTCTAAATTGTCACAGCTTTTCATTGTTATCTTTTGTAGTTTAGAGTCATCTAACCAAATACCTCAAAAAAACTTGTATTCGCGTAAAAATATCTATTGAATTCGGGACCCACATCACCTCTTACGAACAATTCAGCTTTTATGCAATCCAAACCAAACTCTACTCATTTCCACCCCTTTCCTACCTTTTGAACATCAAACAGTCTACTCTCATGCAACTGTTCATCTAGTGAAAACTTGGAGCAGAAAGTAAAAATTTAAAAGTATGGAATATCATGGATGATTATCACCCTAAACATGGAAAGCCCTTAAAAACAAAAGAAGAATACTGACATAAGATTGAACACTTCTTGTCTCTATGCAACAAAACTATTTCATAAGATGCTTTTAGCACATGTTTGGTTAGCCAAAAACCACACTTATTCTATCACCCCACTTTCCTAATCATAATAATTTCCAAGTTGGAAAAAAATATCTAAAATTCTTCCACCCAAAATGGCTTTCAAGTGATTGACATGTCCCTACCTACATACAACAGAGGAATTAGTGTCTTTTGCTGGAAAAAAAACAGTTTGAAACATCCATTCACTGATTAGTTTTATTCTTTAACTTATGAATTCAACTAATGATTGATCAGTGAAACACTCGTTTTTAGCGAAGAAGGTTTCCCGGTGTTCATGCAAGTTTCAAACTATTGAAAGGTAATCATATTCACTAAAGCAAGTGAATGTAGTGTGATTTATGAAGTAACAGCAAAACATGTACGATATCATAATAACACAATAAAATGGCGAGAGAAAATGATGGAAATATACCATGTAGCATTCCAGCAACACTGCCCTGACTGTAATAATCATAGACCATAAGCTTCTCATCCTTGGAATAATAGTATGCTCTAAGTTCAATTACATTTTCATGTTTTATCCTTCCCACCACCTCCATTTGCTGCTCAAACTCCTTTTTTCCGACCCCGACCTCCTTCAACCTCTTCACAACCACTATAGTTGAATCCTCTAGTATTGCCTTATAAACCATACCAAAAGTCCCCTTACCCAAAACCTCAGCAGAAGCCCTCAACAAGTCTTCCAAATCAAATGCAAAGTTACAACCTTCAAAGAAAACTAATCTATTATTCGCATCTTGATTACGCGAAATTGCCTTCTCTGGTGACATATCTCCCTTCTCCAACTTCCCACCCCGGAACGCGTCCTTAGTTTTCCTTTTCAATAAACAGACAACAAAAAGAAATCCAAAACCGAATAACCCCAGAATGCAACAAGCTATTATAATTCCTATCAAAGCCTTCTCACTCAATTTCCCACCATTTTTAGATTTCAAGTTTGGTTCTTGAGGGAATGAGACAACAGGAGAACCAGAACCAGAAACAGAATAGTCTAATAAAGAATCATTATTTCCAGCAAAAACAGATTTTGGAAATCTTTGAAGTGATTTAGGGACAGTACCAGAAAGATTATTGTTTGATAAATTCAAGAACTGCAAATTGGGTAAAGTAAAGTCTGGAACTTTACCTGAAAGGGAGTTGTTAGCAAGGTTCAAAGTAGATAAATGCTTCAAACTAGAAATGGAAGAAGGGATTTCTCCACTAAACTTATTATTAGACAAATTAACACTAGTAAGATTATCCCAAACTGAAAAATCTAAAGGCAAAGGACCAGAGAAATTGTTAAACTGAAGATAAAGATATGACAAGTTTTTCAAATTACTCAAATCCAAAGGGAATGTACCATTAATGCCATTGGATCTAAGACTCAAGATCTGCAATGCTGATAACCTGCTAAGGGTATTAGTGGGAAAAGGGCCAAAAATTCCAAAACCAGGTAACCTTAAAGCTATTACTCTTGAACCATCTTCATTACAAGTAACTCCAGTCCAGTTCTTGCAAGCTGCAGAAGAAGAACTTAAATCCCAGTTCAAAGACCTTAAATGTGGAAGCTTATCAGCAAAATCAAGTAATGCTTGCTTATCATTCTCAACAAGAAGAGCAGTACCGCTTTGTGAAATCAAAAACAAACCCACCAAGAAAAACAAAGAGAAAATCCATCTCCTCTCCATTTCAAGAAATTTTGGCTTAAATTTGAGCTATTCAGAGCACATTTCAGGGCTTTTGGGAAGAAATAAGAAGCTCAAAGAAGAGAAGAACAAGAACAACAATAAATATGTATGAAAGTGAATATTTACTATATGTGGAATTTATTAGCACTGAGAAGTGTAAGATATAGTGGCCAAGGCCTGATGCCTCATTATCTATAAGTTATAAATTTGAATTTTTTATTGCTTTTTATTTTTTCATAGAAAAATCACTTCCCCAATAAATAAATAAAAATTAAAACCAAAGTGTAAGATGTGAAGGAATGAAAATTTCAAGACTGGTGCAGGAAAAAAAATGTGGGATTCAAGAAAAAGGATTAAAGAAATGGAGGTCAAGTCCCGTGTGAATAGGCCTAACTCACTTGTCTCAGCCTCTGGTTTATAAAGATCTATTCATGACAAATTTAAAAGTTTAAGTCATTTGAAAAATAATTTAATATGGTATATTTATATTTATCTTGTAAACATTTAATTGGTTTAGTCGACAAAAATTAAATATTAATTTAATAAAAAAAAAATTGTACATAATTTAATGGATAAATTCATTTTGAAGATTGTACAAAGTCGTCCAACCAACACTTGATCTTGTAGTAATTTAGTTTGTGCAAAAATCAATACCTTCGAGAGTGTTGATGATGTCCTAATAAAAGACTCTAATAAGATACACCGGTAATTTAACTCACAATTCTAATGATGACGAAATTGTGGGGCCAATTAAGAGTTGAGATTCATTCTTTTTAGAGCTCCTGACTCAAGTGCGGAACACCATCCCAGTTAATGGCCTAGATCTGAAGAAAAAAATGTTTTTTTTTTAATTATTTGAGACCAGTCGTAACTTTTCTCTCTCCAGATCTGAACCGTTAAAAATTTCATCCGACGACTGTAATTGTTTTCAGATGCGAATTTTTTGTTGTTCCGCACCTGAGCCGGACTGCTTTTTAGATATGGGGGTCAATGGATTTGAAATAAGGAATTTTTTTGGTCAAAAGGGGTAATTTAAATTTTAAACAAAAAATGTGTTTTTGGTCAGAACTGAACTTTTCTTTTTGTTGTTTGCACTTTTACTTTTGTGGTGAGTGACAAAATCGATAAAATTCTCAGAATGAGAGAGAAAAGGAAAAACTTTTGCGTTTCTTGAGATTAGAAATGCAAATTTTTTTTTGTGGGAAAATAAAGAGAAAAAGAAGATCTTGGAGTGCTTAAAAGACAGAACAGTAGGCGTTATGTTTTAAACATAGAACTTGGAGATTGAGACACAAATATAGAAGTATTTTTTTTTTGATATATATTAGTTTCATATGTATCTTGTGATTTAGAATTAGCAATGTTATCATATAATTGTCTATTTTCTCATTTTGTATTGATGTTGCCAATTCTGAACTTCATTATTCAATAGACCTGTTATATATATATATATAAGAACTATCCAATATAAAAAGCATAATTATATGTGTGTGGTGATTATTCACCTGTCCCTTAATTATTAGAAAAGGAATATATTTTGTGACAATTTTTTTTTTTAAAAGACATCTATACTGAAAATATAGAAAGCATGCCTTTTGGATTAATCCATCCTACTAGTTCAAACCCCACTTTTCCCCTATTTTTCTAGTATACAATTTGAAAGTTAGTAAACGAACTTTTTTTTATATCTATTAAAGAGAAGTCATGTGTTTCACAAACCTTCTATTAAGTAAGAATTAGATTTTACAAGTATAATTCAAACTATACCGAATTACTTTCCTTGATAATGAAGATACATATGCTTAAGCAAACAAACAAAAAGATCATTTGAGTACTGGTTTTTATCGCCCAATAAATTTGAATTTTAAAATAATTTACCTCATAAAAGATTATTTTTAAAGTATCTTTATATTTTACCTATTGAGAATCCCTATGGTAGACAGGAGGTCGAGTTAATTGGAATACAATTTTATATTGCTTTAACTCGCTAAAATATCTATATAAATCCTGTATAGACCTTGAATTAATATTAAGAAATTGCAGTGATTGAGTATACAATGATGTACATAAAGTTTCAGTATCATCATGTTATTTATACTAGAATAACGCAAAAAAAAAAAATCTCAAATAGTTAAAGTTAGCTATTTAAATCAATACATACTCTTTGCTTCTTTTTATCCTTAACAATAATTTATCATCCATGTATAAAAATTTGAAGTTACATTGTTTTTGTTTCAAAGAAAAGAGAAAAAACACATTTGTCATTTTAATGTGAAATGACTATACCTGTCGCTAGAGGTCAATGACTGGGGTAATTTGTATTACCTTTAAGATACACATCAAAGTAAGGTGTTGGTTCTTTTCTTCATGTGATATGACTAGGAATGTGATTAAACGAGGGAATTAATATTAAAACAATCAAAGGTGATGTGGCTCAGGGGCAGGCGTTTGACTCGTGACCGAGAGTTCCTGGGTTCAATACCCTCCGCTAGCGTACGGTGAGCTATATTCTCCCTAATCTAGGGTGTTCTCTCTCCCCAATGTGGGGCTATCGTCCATCGTGACGTTAAAAAATATATTAAAACAACATTAAATATTAGTACTTATTATTTAGACGACTAAAACATGCTATTACTTTCCCCATATCATACCCATGTTAACGTGTTCGATAAATTTATGAAAATTTCAAGTCCATATAAATGGACAAAAAATTACTTGTCTCATGTATGTCTCTATTTTTGTATTCAACCAATCACAATTCTTCATGTGTATATATAATTTAAAAAAAATTACCTAACAAATTCTGATTAGTTGAATGCAAAAACAGGAACATTTACGGAAAGATACCATTTTCACCCATATAAATGGAACAAACAATAATTTGAGGGGGAAGAAAACATAATAATAATACAAAAAAACTCCTTTGTGGCACATCTCAATAATGGATCAATTAGATGTAGGTTTCGCTAAAATTGTAGCATAAGAGTTCGAATTCTATCCCCATGAATTGGAATTCGACCATTTTGTGTGCGCACTAGTGTACAAACATCTCTGATTTTTTTGATCTATTAAAACATATCCTGTAATTTATTTTTTTGATTGAGATTTTAATGACGGAGTGATTGGAGCACTCGTGATGAATAATACACCGTGGATGAGGTTCGAATCCACGGTTCGAATTCCTTAGTGGGATTTCGGTCCTCAATATTGTCCCGATTGTATAAGAGCTCTAACGGCGGATCCTACCTCTGAGAGTGTGAAAATCGATTGTACCTGCCCAATCACTCAAAATTCGTCATATGGACATTTTTCTAATTATATATATACATAGTAAATTGTGAGTGGTTTGATAGAAGAATGAAAACATATACGAGTACAAACGATTATTTGTCCCCTTCGAGTAAGAGTAAGGCTCTGCAAGTGTTATTAAAGTCCGAGTCTATATTAGTCTCAAAATAAGGATACCAAACGAGAGTTTTTTTTTTTTTTTTGGGGGGTGAAGATAGCGATTGGCAAGGACTTTCTTGGATCCTTTTGGAGGTAGTTAATGTGGAGTGTGTGTGTATATATGTGATTATTGCAATAGATATTGCAACTAAAAAACATAGCATTGGCTAAGGTGGGGACTGTATTTATGGTTTTATCTTGTCGATCTATTCTTGGTTCAATATATACATTTGAGAAAAGCAACAAAAAAATTTGGCAAAGAGAAGTGAGAAGTGGGGGACTACTTATCAAGATCATCACAATAAACATTAAAAAATAAAGGAAGTTTGGACACAATTTTCTTTTGTCATGATTAATTTTGAGATTTTTGTTTCTTGTTTCTTGACATTTTTCTTATTCTAACCATTCTTATGGTTCTTTCTGCTTTTGCCATCTCCTCGTCTTATTCACGAAGAAGAACCTTCTTATTAGTAACATGCAAATAGGTTATATGTCAAAGTGAATTATAAAAGACATATATTCTTCTAATTAGGGGCCAAGTCAAGACTCAGAGAATGGTCGACTATTTTTAAGGATAATTGAAATACAATATTTCTCATATTTTGTTCCTAACGTATTAGTTTAGATTCATCTCTGAGTTTGACCATGTAAGATCACAGTAGTACATGTTAATAGGAGAAGGGGCAGCAAGAATCGTCTATCCTCATTATGTGTTATGTTTTATGTCTCATTAATTAAAAATTATTATGTATTAATTTTTTAATTTTAAAAAATATAATCTAAAATAAATAATAAAACTCACAAAAAAAATTAACATATAACAATTTCTTGTTAACGACATAGAAAACAAGGCACAAACTAAGTATATATGACTTTTACCGGGAAGGGGTGGGGTGGCCGACTCCAAAACATTTTTGGAGATTCTTTGTTTTTGTTTTTATTTTTATTTTTATTTTTTCTTACTATATGTATTAGGTAGTTGCTAATAATATTTTCTTCTTTGCTATTGACACTTTATGATCTTTTTTATTCCTCATGTATTGATCAATCAATGAGGCCATCTGTTTCATTCTCTTGTGACTTACCTAAACAATAATATTTATTAGTATTCTATTTTTCAAGAGAATCTTCAACAAAATTAACTATATGCATTCTAGAATAATTTTGTGACGTCTACCAATTTATTACTCATTTTATTTCAAAATATAAATCGTTTAGTATATTTAGTAAAAAATTTAAAAGCAAAAAATAAGATACTTTATTAGTAAAATATCAATATTATTTTCTTAAATATAAATTGTATACCATTAATTTTAATTAAGAGAATAATATTAATATTTTGATTAATAAAATATATTTTTTTAATTTTTTTTTAATTTTTACTATATGTATTAAACGATTTATATTATGATATGATGTAGTATTTGTTATTTGCTCCACTGAGACCGCCAGCAGGACACACCAAGTTTCTGGAAAACAATCTTGAATTAAGAATTTTCTATGACTTAAAAGTTAAAATCATCATTATTGGTTGCACATGTTGGTTGGGTGTATGAGAACTTAATCATAATTCACCCAAAAAAAAGGTAAATGAAAAAATGAGCACTTAATCATGACAAAATTTTAAAAAGAGGGGTTTGCATTATACTGGCATTGATTTTGTAAAAAGTACAAAACATGGCATAAAAAAAGGGATCAATATTTCTGGCTGGAACAGAAGTCCCCCGATGATGTGGCACATAAACGCGGACTGACGTAGAATAGTTTGGAAACGGAAGTGGGACTTCTGTTTCTGGCTCGGGGACGAAAGTCCTACTTCCGTTCTCATAGTCCCAATTTAAATTCCCCTTTTATTCCTTCCAGTCGATATATTCTAAGTAAAAAAAAAAAAACCTCAGCCCCTGCAAGCCTGACCTATCGTTTTCTCTTTGCGCCTCCGCCGCCGCCCGACGAGCACTACTGTTGCTGCCTCCTACTTCAATCCAACACCTTACTTTCTCTTTCAACTCTCAATTTGTGAGGTAAAAAAATCAAAATTTAATTTGAATTTTTTTGGAAAAATAGTAAATTATTTGTTGAGTTTAACTATAAATACACTAATTATGTTTAGGAAATCAAATTAATTTGTTGATTTTGTGAATTATTTGTGGATTTTGTTGAATTTAGGTATTTTTGAATTTAGGACATTTATGAATTTAGGGGTTTTTTTGTTAATTAGGGAATTTGTGAATTGTGAAATTGGAAATTGTGAAGTTGTGATTGTGTGGATTTACACTTAGAGAATTTGTGAATTTATGGCATTATTTAACTTGGAAATTTGTCAAATTTGTAATTTTGTGTATTGTGTTAATTTAAGGCAATAGTAGAATTGGAGATATTAAATGTCTTTTTTCTGATTAATTGTATGTGTGTTGTTTTTTTTTGTATAGATGGTCATTCCTGCTCATCTTCATCCCAGTCATTTTGATCCCACCGTTTTGAACAAACAACCGTCCCATAGATCTTTAGGAATATGGCACGGGGAACAGACCCTGAACGACCCGTTAAAGGTGATTACGAGTTCGGGTAACTTTTACGCTACCTATGTTAGAGGAATAACCGGGTCACACACAAGTGCGCAGCGGAATAAAACTTGACTCGTCTCTACCAGG
>JAOWBF010000038.1:6633174-6644509 GCA_028566175.1 Vinca major
GCTGTACACTTATCACTAGTTATCTCTTTTACATAAAACCCAAATTTATTTCATCAGAAAATGGTGCTGTCCGTATCGAGGCCTAGTAGTTCCTTTTCTCCATTGAAGCATCTCCAGACATATGCTTTGAGCCTGAATGTATTAGGGTTTTTGGCGAGTAGATGAACAAATTTTCTCCGGTTTTACTGGATTGTTAGGAACATTGAACCCCAATTTTGCTAGATGAACACTACAGAAAAAGCTGTTGTAATTAGGTCTTCATTTTTTGGGTATTTATTTATGGAATGTAATACTTTTACTGAGAGTTCAACACAAAAGGTGTAACAATATGTTCCCAAATGCTGCAAGTGGCCATAAATATAGTAGGAATTTGGATACACTCTTTAAAATTCATCTTCTATTGTTTAGGCAAATGTTTATCATTCTATTACAATATTACTCATTTTGTCTGAAATTTAATGTCTATATTTCTATTTTATTAAAAAAATTGGATATTCAATTATGAATGAAAAGTATCTGAATATATGTGCATCAATAATTGGAGCTTGTCATCTTGGCTTTTTACCTTTTTTTATAATGTTTCAAGTGGATTTTTCTTCTATTTTTTTTTTAAAAAATCTTTTTTTAATGGTATAGAGAAGTTAGCTAGCATGACTCGCAACAGCAGTTCTCGGTTCTTGTAATCAAATTCTTACCTGCATGTCATGGTGTTACAGTTCCTATAAAGAATGGCAGCTGGAGATCAAATCCAGAAATATCAAGAACCCATGATTAAGTGCACTGGGTGCTAGTGATTCTTAAAACACAGACTCACAATGAGGGCATTTAGTACAATTTCCTTAGAATGTGTGGTTTAAGTAGTTTGTTTTACCTAAACTTCTCCATTTGTGTCCTGAAATTTCTATTCTTGCCTTAGTACAATTTCTTTGGATATATAAATAATTAGTCCTCTTTTCTTGAATTTTGAGGATCATTTTCTGTTCAGGAATAATGGCGATTCTTGATCCATCTTCAAGCGCGAATCACATTCTCATCATTTCTGCTGATATCTTGATCATCTTAATCATTCTTATACTTACCTTTGTTAATCAAGTTCACTCGAGAACGATCTTTTCTACCTCTTCAGAGACAAAAAGCAGCATTTCTCTTCTCTCAATTTGTTCCCTTGTTTTGAACATCATTATAGCTTTAGTTTACATCATTTCCGGGATATGGTCCATATGGTCCATGGCTAATGCCTGGCTAGTGCTCATAGTCCATGGCTTAACATGGCTGTTACTAAGTCTTTACGCGATAAAGCAGAAAACGCGAAAGATCTGTTCATTTGCTGCTGTCTTAGCAGGATTTCTTTGTGTTATATCCATACGCGAATTGATTAAAGATAAAGTTGTTACTATGGTTGAGGTGCTAAACATGTTATCCTTTCCAGGGGCGATCTTATTGCTTTCGTGTGGAATTGAGACAAAAAGGAACGAGGATGAGCACTATGAACCTCTAGGAGGAGAAGAAGTTAGTCCGTTTGAAAAAGCTGGATTTCTTAGTAAAATGTCATTTTCTTGGTTGAATGGATTAATGAAGAAAGGTAAAGAAAAAGTTCTCGAGGATCGTGATACTCCTGAATTAAGAAAACAGGATAAAGCTGAGACATGTTACTCCTTGTTTAAGGATTCATGTAATAAATCTTCTGTTCTTTCATCAATAATCTTCTGCCAGTGGAAATCGATTTTGGTTTCTGGCCTTTTCGCATTGGTTAAGATAATAACGGTATCAAGTGGACCGCTTTTTCTATATGCATTCATAAACCTTGCTGAAGAAGGCAGAGGAAGCTTTAAGTATGTTCTAACCGGAGGTCTTTTTATGGTGAAATGCATAGAATCATTATCAGAAAGGCAATGGTTTTTCCGGACTAGATTGATCGGTCTCCAAGTACAATCTTTACTATCTGCAGCTATTTTCAAGAAGCAGCTCCGCCTCTCAAACACCGCGAGAACTACTCATTCTGCCGGCGAGATCATGAATTATATCGCGGTTGATGCCTATAAAGTCGGTGAATTTCCATATTGGCTTCATCAGATATGGACAACAGGCCTTCAAATATGTTTAGCATTGCTTATTATTTACTATGCTGTTGGACTTGCAACTTTGCCTGCTTTCGGGGTAGTAATATTAAGCATGTTAGCAAATTCCCCAGTGGCGAAAATACAACATAAGTATCTAACTGAGCTAATGGTGGCTCAAGATAACATGCTGAAGGCTATAACGGAGGCACTGGCGAATATGAAAGTACTTAAATTTTATGCTTGGGACACGCATTTCAAGAAAATCACCGATTCTTTAAGGAAAGAAGAGTCTAAATGGATATCAAAAGTGCAGGCTCAGAAAGGATACTATCTGGTCTTATTTTGGTCATCTCCTATTATAGTATCTGCTGTTACTTTTTGGGCGTGTTACTTTTTTCGCGTTCCTTTAAATACTAGTAATGTTTTTACATTTCTTGCTACTTTACGTATAGTTCAGGAGCCTATTAGGTCCATTCCAGATGTTCTTGGAGTTTGCATTGAAGCAAAGGTTTCTTTTACTCGGATAGTTCAGTTTCTTGAGGCACCAGAGTTGCAGAACAGCAAAAATGACCAAAATTTTCAAGATTTTGAATGTTCTTTACTCATCAATTGTAAGAAAATTTCATGGGATTTTGATACTTCAGTTTCCCCCACCTTAGAAAACATTAGTCTTGTGGTTAAACCGGGGATGAAAATCGCGATATGTGGAGAAGTTGGTTCGGGAAAATCAACTCTCTTAGCAGCAATCCTAGGAGAAGTTCCATTTCTTGATGGCAATGTAAGTACCAAAATACCATTTTCTCGGCCTAGTGTAGTATATGTTCTTATCAATTTAATATCTTATATGCGAATTCTTTTTTATGTTTTTTAGGTTGAAGTGAACGGGAAAATTGCATATGTTTCTCAGAATGCATGGATTCAAACAGGAACAATACAAGAAAATATACTCTTTGGATCAACTATGGATCAACTTAAGTACCAAGAAGTAATTAGAAGGTGTTCTTTAATTAAGGACCTTAACATGTTTCCATTTGGAGATCAAACGGTTATAGGAGAGCGCGGTGTTAACCTCAGTGGTGGACAGAAGCAAAGAGTTCAGCTAGCGCGTGCATTATATCAGGATGCCGATATTTATCTGCTAGATGATCCATTTAGTGCTGTCGATGCACACACTGCAAGAAGTTTATTCAATGTAATCACCCATTTCTATCCTATCGAAAACATTTTTTTTCCAAAAGCTAATGTGGTTATATTTTGTCAGGATTGTGTCATGGAAGCGTTGTCTGGGAAGACGGTGTTACTAGTGACTCATCAAGTTGATTTCCTTCCAGTATTTGATTCTGTTTTGGTTAGTAAATTTCAATCCCATCTGAAAAAACAGTACACAAATTTAGCCATTTTATATATGCATTCATAATATTTCTAATATTTTGACAGTTAATGTCGAAAGGGAAAATCCTTAAAGCAGCTACCTATGATGAGTTACTTGTTTCCTGCCAAGAATTTTCTGACCTTGTCCATGCACACGATGAAGCTGGTAAGCGCGATATAAATACAGATTGTGGTCCAGACAAAAAGCTCAAAGACTCTGAAGATTGTATCGGGAAAAGCCATTCTGAGGACCAATTTGTCGCGCCTTCAAGAGATCAGTTGATTAAACAAGAAGAACGTGATATAGGAACAACCAGCATTAGGCCATATATGCAATATTTGAAGAAAAACAAGGGATTCGTTTACCTTTCTTTGGCTGTACTGTCCCATTTCATATATATAATTGGACAATTAGTCCAAAATATTTGGTTAGCGAAAAATTTACAAAATTCCAATATCACTGAAGCGAAACTAATTGTAGTATACTCGGGTATTGGTTGTGCAATGGCGCTATCCTTGCTGTCAAGGTCTTATGCCGTGGTTGTTCTAGGTCTCGAGGCATCAAAGTCCATATTTTCCGAGTTTATGACCTCTATTTTTCGTGCACCAATGTCATTTTATGATTCAACCCCTATTGGAAGAATACTCAGCAGGGTAAGGACCAGATTATTTTGAGGATGTTCGTGTAATCTTATATTAAAATCTGCATTATTAAGGTTGTTTTTTTCGTGCAGGTATCTTCTGATTTAAGTATAGTGGACCTTGAATTATCATTTAAATTCAGTCAAGCATTGTCAACAACAATGACTACTTATTTTAGCTTGGGAATTCTCGCAGTTTTTACCTGGCCAATCTTATTTGTGATCATACCAACGGTATTTATAACGATACTGTTACAGGTAATTAGGCCATTTCTGAAATGATAATGTTAATAATACAACGTTATCAAATATATGATAATTTATTCAGTTTTTTCTATAGAAATACTATTTTGCTACCGCGAAAGAGCTGATAAGGATTCATGGAACTACCAAGTCCTCGGTTGCTAGTTATCTTTCTGAATCCATAGCAGGAGCTATGACCATTCGTGCTTTTAGGGAGGAAGATCGTTTCTTTTCAGAAAGTTTACGACTTATTGACAAAAATGCAAGTGCATTCTTCCATAGCTTTTCAGCTAATGAGTGGCTAATTCAACGTCTTGAAGTACTTTGCGCTGTTATTCTCTCATCTTCCGCTCTTGCCCTCACTTTTCTCCCTCTTGGTGCTTCTGGATCAGGTCCTGAACTTGTACATTTCATAAAAGACCTTCAAAATTTACGCGCTTTAACTTGACTATTGATGATCTTGTAGGATACATTGGAATGGCTCTATCATACGCGCTTTCACTGAACGTTTTCCTGGTCTTTTGCGTGCAAAATCAGTGCCTGCTAGAGAACGCGATTGTTTCAGTAGAAAGGTTAGAACAGTACATGCACATTCCCGGTGAAGCCCCTGAAGTAATAGAAGGTAATCGACCTCCTCTCAGCTGGCCTAACAAGGGTAAAGTAGAAATTCAAGATCTGAAGGTAAAAATTTCTGACTTTATATCAGCATCATTCTGATATATTTAATATTTCCTCTTATCGCGATATAACATCAGTTGAACGACATTTCCAGGTGCGTTATCAACCTAATTCGCCCCTAGTTCTCCAAGGCATTAGTTGCACATTTGAAGGCGGATACAAAGTTGGCGTCGTTGGTAGGACAGGCAGTGGAAAAACAACACTCATTAGTACCTTATTTCGCGTTGTGGAGCCTACAGAAGGATCAATCATAATAGATGGATTGAACATTTCCACAATTGGAATTCATGATCTAAGGTCACATTTATCAATCATTCCTCAAGAACCTACACTTTTTCGCGGATCAATCAGATACAATCTTGACCCCTTATCAGAACACAATGATCATGACATCTGGGAGGTGAAATTCCATTCAATTCTTAGAATTTACTATCAGTAAAAAAAATTCCATTCCATTCAATTCATAAATATTGTATTGCAGGTTCTTGAAAAGTGTCAGCTTCAAGATGTTGTCCAGAAAAAATACGAGGGGCTAGACGCCTTAGGTAACACGAAAAAATATATATCGCGTTTTAGTAAACTACTTGATCGCATCTTATGATGAAACAATGAAAATGCAGTAACACAAGAAGGATCGAATTGGAGCATGGGGCAACGACAACTATTCTGTCTAGGACGCGCTTTATTGAAAAGGCGAAAAATATTGGTTCTTGATGAAGCCACTGCATCAATAGACAATGCAACAGATTCACTAATTCAAAAGACTATAAGAAGAGAATTTGCAGATTGTACAGTTATTACAGTGGCTCATAGAATTCCAACAGTTATGGATTGCACAATGGTTCTTGCATTAAGAGATGGTAAGTTCAAATTAACGCGATAATTTAAAGTTAATTCGCAATAATGCTAATTAGAGATGTCTAGAATCTTTATATTGAATCTGATATATATCAAAACCATCGTGAAATTATAGGAAATGTGGTGGAGTATGAGAAGCCAATGAAGCTGATAAATGAAGAGGGTTCATTATTTGGACAGCTTGTGAAGGAATATTGGTTGCAATCTGGAAATGGTGTGCGCAAATTCGAGTAGCAGATGTAGGTTCTTTTATTTATTTATTTTGAAAAATAAAGGGTGACAGAGGAAAATTAAAAAGTATGTCCATGATTGTGCCTTGTCACAGAATTCCTACTTGTGTTATTACAGTTTATCGTTTCTCTTTCACTGTCTGAAAATGTTGTCTGAATTTGAACTTTTAGCATAACTCACATACATTACTAGTAGCAGTAGATCATAAATTGGGAAATCTGAATTTACATTACTCCTTCCATTCTTTAATATACGTAGTTTAGTTAAATGTAGCGAAAAATAAGAATATATATGTGTCTGTGTGAGAGAAAAGCAAAAATTGAATTCAAGATATAAAAAATTATTTAGAAATTTCATTGAACTTAACTCTTGAGATACGAAAAAGAAAAAAATTGAATGAAAGATTTAAGGATTATTATTAACATCATCATTGCATCACTAGAGTTTATTCCACCAATCAGTGCTGATTTGGCTCTAGAGAGACAAGGAAAGATAAAGAAAAGCAAATTTTGTGCATGCTAGAAATGATTCCTCTTTTTCCAACAACCAGATGATTCCTCTGGTTTTTTTGAATAATTATAACAAATAGGGTGTCGAACCAAAACTTACGATTTCGAGTAAGACATGTTGCACTAACTGCGATAACTTCTATTGACAATGATGCAAACCTATCATTAAGCTTTTCTTAG
Organism: Vinca major; assembly: GCA_028566175.1. Classification (NCBI taxonomy): domain Eukaryota; kingdom Viridiplantae; phylum Streptophyta; class Magnoliopsida; order Gentianales; family Apocynaceae; genus Vinca; species Vinca major. The sequence continues at coordinate 6,639,946 of JAOWBF010000038.1, forward strand.
TTTTCTTCTTCTAATGGGACCCAATTAAGTATGACTTTGCAGAAACAATTGATTTCAAGAGTCAAAACTAATAGACAATGAGAGTAGTCTTCCATAACTATACCCTCTTTTCCCAACAGCTAGTGATCAAAATTCAGAGTCTTTCAGGTCATGCCAATGGTAATAAGCATATTCAGATTTAGAATGAGACTAACCAGGAGCTTCTGCAATTTCATTTGGTTCTTCCTCCTTTACCCATCACTAGTCCACAGCTTTGATAACAATCTTGGTGAATCTTTAGACACCATACTCCATGATCATGCATTCAAGACCTTGGACCAAAGACGGCCTCACACAGGCACGCTATACAACACAAGTCTCCCTCATAGTCTCGCGGGGATGAAAGTTTCAGCTGTTCGTCTGAGAAGCCGAACATTGTGGAGATTAGGAGCCAACTTCAGTCATTTCCATATCCCACCACAAACATTGCCAGTACCTTATGTCAAGAGGCTTCTCATTGTCTATCATGATCTGGGCAATTGGTCTTCTTACTACTATAATCTTTCAGGATACACTCTTTTAACTTCTGTTATTGGTTTCGCGGTCTATGATGCATCATCAGATTCAAGGGGAAAAGAGCCAAAAGACCTGATCAAGCTCCATCTTGACACCATGGGGAAGCCTATTATTATCGCGTTCCAGAATGAAACCTTACTGCGAAGAGCCAAATGTGCTACATTTGGCGCCGATGGGAGAGTGGTTCTAAGTGAAATGAACATTACTAGTGTGTGCTATAGTACTAATCAAGGACATTTCTCTATTGTATCTCCAGTCAAGAAGCAGAGAAAGATATGGTGGTTTTGGGTGATCGGAGTTGTGGGGCTGATTCTGGTGGGATTCTTCGGAACCGTACTTTTTAGGGCTAGAACTGTCAAGAGAACACATGAAATGGAAAAAGAAGCTGATGAAGGTGAAGTCTTGCATACATTTTGGGTTGATAGCAGTAAAATGCCTCGTGCTACAGTAACTAGAACTTACCCTGTCCTAGAGAGTTCAGGTCTTCCATAGACTGTCAAGGAAGCGCAAAACTTCCCGTGCAGAATAATAGTTCCCAAGTTTGACACCCCCTCTCATGATTAATACTTTTCTTATTTTCCAAAAATTGCTTGTTCCTGTAAAATTGTATGTTTAGAATTCCCAAAAAAGATACCAAGTTGACTCCATTTTCCCCACCAATTCCACTGTTCTTATGTTTCAAAAAAAAAAAAAATTACTACTAAATTATATGTTTAGAATTGATTAAACACCTGTCATGGATCCTCTCTGCTTTTGACAACTCCAATTTCTAACTTTCCTCGAGAGCCTTTGAGACCTAAAAGAATCCTATGATCCCAATTTACCCTCAAAGTAAATAGAATTTTCCTATGGTGAAAATGTAAGGAAATGGCACAAGGTCCTCCTCCCCCACTTGGAATGATGAAAGAAGAGCACAGCTAGAGAAAATCATGTGGTAACAAAATCAGAAAAGGAAGCTACAATTATTTTAACTTGTTACAAAGATCCCTATATAATCTTTATAGATATGCTGGTGGCACTTGGTTGGTGTAAATAGTCAAAAGGAAATTACTATTATGAGGAATGAAAGCACTAATCCCTAAAGTAACCTTATTTTGAATTTTAGAAAACAATAGAGAATGAGAGATGAAGGAAAGACTTGCAACACACAGACAACACCAACAGAAGTGCCCACTCCCTTTCAAGTCAGCAATTGCCTAGAAGGGTGAATTTGTGGATCTACTTATATTGTGGTTCCTCCCCTTCTCATGTGCTCTGCTGTGTCCGGCTCTCAGCATAGGATTATCTAGTTTAATCTTATCTATCTAAGAAAACAAATTGCACTTGTCCTTCTACTCCTTCTCCTTCCCCTTCCCCTTCCCCTACTTGAAAGGATAAAAGAGGAATTTTAAATTAGGTGCATTCAAAGTCCAGGCAAACAACCAGGAACAGCTCTAGATCACTTGTCCTCCCCTCCATATCAGAAGGTAGCAACTTGACAGGGATATAAACTAATTGAAGCTAAACAAATCTTTCAATGGAGCATTGCCAATAAGTGACGGTATAAAACTTCCAAACAGATTATATAAGAAACCTAACTACCAAATACATAACAGCACATGCACTTCCATATCAGTGAGAAAAGTTGACCTAAGAGATTGATCAAAGTTAATCTAGTTTGCAAAGCCTTTCACCATACTATGAAAAAAATTCCACAAACAAAATTCTGGACATTTTTTTAATAAAAAAAATTATTTCGCGTGGTCGTGTGTGAGAGAGTGTGGGCACCATAGCGAGCCAAGAGCCTACTGAGAGAAACAGCAATGGCTTTCTGAGATGTCTCTCGGAGAGTTTAATGTAGTTCCTCCTATTACTATTGTCCAGACAGCTTTTGCCGAGAGCTATGGGAATGAAATGTCCGAGGTCTCGACAAGTGCTGTGTTCCTCTGTCTTCGGAGGAACGGTGTATTTTTCATCAAAAAACATATACCTATCAACCTTCTAAGGGTTCCAAAGAAATTGCTTTATACTGAGTGCTCTAGTTATAGTTTGGAAATATTCATAAAGTTCATTTTTGTCTTTTTATATCCCTCAACTATGTTCTTGCCTCTCAAAGTACATTGAGAGTTTGAGACGGGGTTCTGGTGAAATAGCCGGTGGTTCAACACTTTAGTATGTGCATTTCTCGCCATAAATCGTCGTGTCGAGGTACTTTGAGAGGCATGGAAATAAAATGAACTAAATATTTAAAGGTAATCATAGCCATTTTCCAAACTATATATATGTGGAAGATGAAAAAGGGAAAAGGCTAAAGGAAACCAAGTTTCATCAAGTATTGAGAAAAGCTACAAAGCAAAGAAATTAACTTTTTGCTTGCGGATCATTCAAAAGTTTCAAAGCTCTAAAACATCTAAAGGCTGGCATCACTTATTAACTTTAAAAATAACAAGAGCTCAAATTTCAGCAACATTTTCTATATGCCTAAGAAATTCGAATAAAGATCCTCAACCAAAAGATACAACAAAAAATTCAAATAAAGGCCTCAAGAAACATCCAATGTATAACAATGGGGCAATGAAGCTAAGAGTACCAAATTTGAAGCCCAAGAATCAAACAATGCCTAGCATTACACTTTTGCCTTTGAAGCAAGCTTCGCCCATTCGGTATGATAAGCCCCTGGAAGATCGATCCTTTCATAGGTATGTGCCCCAAAATAATCCCTCTGAGCTTGAACAAGGTTAGCCGGAAGTCTCCCACGCCGGTAAGTATCGAAATACTGCAAACTGGCTGACATTCCGGGAACACTAATGCCCTTCTGAACAGCCAACCCGACTACTCGCCTCCACGCCGCCTGCCTCTGCACCATTTCCCTAGCAAATTCAGGATCAACCAACAAATTCGCCAACCCTGAATTCCTTTGGTATGCTTTCTTAATCCTATCCAAGAAAACAGCTCTTATAATACACCCTCCTTTCCAAATCCTAGCCAATTCACCTAAATTCAAATTCCATCCTTTCTCTATACTTTTCGCCCTCAACAAGTTCATCCCTTGTGCATAACTACAAATTTTGGATGCATATAAAGCCTGCCTAACATCATCAATCAACCTCTTCTTATCCACATTCCCCACATTGTTAATCTCCTCCTTCAACCCTTCCTCCTTAAATATCTTGGAAGCCGCCTCTCTTTCGTCCTTCAACCCACTCAAATACCTAATATCAAGCGAAGCAGCAATAGTTGGAGCAGCAATCGAAAGCTCCGCTGCCTGCTGGACCGTCCATTTCCCGGTCCCTTTCATCCCGGTTTTATCCAAAATCTTATCAACCAATTCCCCATTTCCAGTCTCATAATCTTTCACATTAAATATATCAGCAGTAATTTCAATCAAGAAACTCTCAAGCTCCCCTCTATTCCACTCAGCAAAAATATCAGCCAATTCAGAATTACTCAACCCACCAGCATTCTTCAAAACATCATAAGCTTCAGAAATCAATTGCATATCACCATACTCAATCCCATTATGAACCATCTTAACAAAATTACCAGAACCACCCTCACCTATATAGGTAACACAGGGACCATCATTCTCCACCTGAGCAGCAACGTTTTCGAGTATATCCCTGATGTTCGAGTACGCCTTGTGGGACCCACCAGGCATAAGTGAAGGACCATTCCGAGCACCGTCTTCCCCACCTGAGACACCCATACCTAAATAAAGAAGCCCTTTAGAAGAAGCTTCAGTAATACGGCGTTCGGTATTCTCGTACCACTCATTTCCGCCGTCGATGATGGTGTCGCCGGGATCCATGTATTCCGATAAGGCGGCGATTGTCTGGTCAACTGGAGCTCCGGCTTTGACTAAGATGATCACGGATCTAGGTTTTTGGATTGAGAGAATGAAGTCTTTAGGATTGTACAGGCCGGTCAACGGGAGTTCTCCTTCCCGGTGAGCACGGTCAACGGTTTCATCGACCTTGGAAATGGTACGATTGTAGACTGAAATTGGAAAACCTTTTTCGGCTATATTCAA
>JAOWBF010000038.1:6860187-6871759 GCA_028566175.1 Vinca major
TAATCTTAGGGATAATGGCCCTGTCATGCTGTCCTTTGACAATCAGCATTCAGAATTGGAATGACCCACTTTCCAACACAAAGAACAATATGCATGCAATTCTTCATATTCTATCGGCTGCCAAAATCCTTTGCCGTAACGGGTATGAGTTATCCACACTCGGTGGCACAATGGCTTCAAGAGATCCAATTCAACAGAAACTCTAGCAACGCTAGGCCTCGTAGCATTTGTTGCAGGTTCATCTAACACTAGGGGCGTCCCAACCGCTGATGACAACGAAAATATATAGGACTTGTTGTAAAGATTACAAATTTATTTATGTGATTTGGTCCTACATTCATCTCTGATTTTCTCCTAAATAGAGATGAAACGGTTTCGTCCCAAAATTGATGTTTTCATGTAGTGTAGTGTGTCACACAACCAATTGGCGAGAAAATTTGCAACTTTGTTCACTTTGCGGAAGACATGAGATATTTTTACTACTTCCTTACGTGTAAGAGAAATGCCAAAACAGTCGTCCAACGACCAAGAAGTCACCTTACGCCGAAGAATGAATGTTTCTAAGAAATTGGAATCCGTTTGCACTTCAAAAATCTGCATGCTAAGACTTTGTGCCAAAAGAAGGTCGCGAGCTAGAGCTATGATTTACTCCTTTGAATTTGTGATATTGTCGCCGAGATAAGAAGTGTAACTCGTGAGGAAACGGCCATCATCACAGTGAAGTATTCATCCAACCCCAGCTTGCCCCGGTATCCCACGAGCTGACCTGTCGATGTTTAGTACAACAGCCGAGGCTGGTAGCCTTTCATTGCACCGAAATAGTACTCAGAGATGGGGAGTTCTTGGTCTCCGAGGTCCCATAGATGGTAGATAAACTTTACTTGCAATAAAAAGCAATCTGACATAAGTGTCAAACTCCTGTTTTACCATTGGTAGCAAAGCAGCACGTCCATCAAAAATAAAATGGCATCATTCCTTCCACAAGATCCAACATACGCTACAAGATAATAGCAGTATATCAGCGTGATCACCCCATCACGCCAAGCCACCACTTCCCCAACACATGTTGGGGAGATGCAAAATCGATAACAAATTGGGTATCCGAGATGAGATTTCGCCCTTTGCCAATTGATATTCAAAAAACACATGTTGAAAAGAATATATGCCCTTTTCACAAGAACATCACGACACAATTGAGAAGCCTACTATCCTCATGACTAAAAGAACCATGAAGTATTACATGTCTTTTGGATCACGTCCGATGCAATATATCCCAATATATTGTATCTATGATATAATTTGTATCTATTACACATGATCATTAAAACATAATCATCAATCAAACATCATATTAGTTTTATTTCAATGTATAGAACATTACATAAAACTAGGGACAATCAGAATAGAGTAATTGTATAAGCTAATGATTTTTACTATCAAATCACATATTTGATGTTCAAAAGCAAAATTAACTATTCAAATGACATGCTAAAAATATAAAACATACAACATGTGCTAGTGGTCCTTGGGCACTATTAACGTTGGGGCCATTGTAGTAATTTCTTTAGAGTTGTGCATAGACAATCGAGCTCTATTGTGTGACTGTGAGGCATAGCATAAATTGCATTCGAAGATTTCAATGTTGTGTATGTCGTTTGTTGGTATGAACAACACATGGTGTTTGTGTCTTTATTCCGATGTGTAGATGTTGGATTTCAACGAGTGTAGTTTATTGTTTACTTGTTTATGTTTTGCTACGTTTATTATATGTGCATTGGTGTCTTAAAAGTGTATTTTGGGGTTGGGAATGTTAAAGTGCATAAATGATCATTTTGTGTACAATTTTATACTTAAAAAACGAGTTTCTGCAGCTCGCGAACGAATGGTTTGTCCTACCATTCGTCCTCAGCATCGTCCGTCAAACTACTATGGCTTTCTACCCAACCGCGGACGAACCCTGTTTCAGTCAGTTTTCTGTTCTATTTCGTTTTAAGTCAAGTCTCTTATAAGTTCTTTAAAATATTTTGCAAGGGTTTTAAAGGTTGTTATAAGTCAAGTAAAGTTGTGTTATGTTTTCAATGGTTGACAATGAATTGCACAAAGTATCTACTTACAAGATACCACTGAAACAGTAGTCTCCATATTTGCTACGGAATAATACCCTCAAATCAAAGTCAAATGGCATCAGAGAGAAGACATACCCAATAACCATTTTGATTTATTTGCACATTAGCATACTTCTTACCTTCAGCATCCATGGCATTTATCTGCACCTGGGATATATTTACATATTTACAGAAAAAATATCTAATATAGAAATATAACATTTACGCATGTACAGATACAATCCCAGACAGGACTTGACCAGGATAGTGAAAATTCCACCCTAGCCAAAGAAGTTTTCTCTCTGAGAACCAAAATATCCCCAGGAGAAAGAAAACAAATGGTTGTTGGAAAAGATAATTACATCCAGCATATGACAATTATGCCCCCTCCCCTCCCCTTAATGTTTTTTATTTTAGTAATCCATACAATTATAAAAACTGCTCATAGCAAGAAAAAACCCTCAGGATTCATTAGCAGCTTCGAGAAGGGCTTCACTGTCGTCTCCTTCTCCCCGAGCTCTCTCTTTCCAAATTTTCTCAACTTCCTCAAATGTCAAACCTTTCGTTTCAGGGATGAAAACAGCAACAAATGCAAATGCAAGAACTGCAATCCCAGCTATTATGAGGAAAGTTGGACCGGCGCCTATAGAACCTGCAATGGAAAGGAACGTTTGTGCTACTATAAGGTTCGATATCCAGTTCACAGTAGCAGACATGCCTCCACATATTCCGCGGTATGATTCTGGATATATTTCTGAGTTCACTGTCCACGGCACAATCCCCATTCCGGGTGAAAAGAAAGAGATGTAGAGAGCTAGACCTGCAATTGCAAGCCATCCGTAGATACCATTTGAAGAATCTAAGAGAAATGCAGTACCGAGTAGGATAAGAGAAACGATCACTCCTAACAAGCTACAAAGAGTTAACTTCCGACGACCAAAATGATCAATCAAATATATTCCGAGAATTGTACCCACTGCATTAATTGCTGCTACAATAAGGGATAATAGAAGTGCTAATTGGTTTGAACGGAAACCGGCCATCTGCACGATTGTTGCGCTATAGTACATAACTGTATTGATACCTGTAAACTGCTGGAATGCCTGCAGAAGTAAAAAAATCACACCGTTATTGATGGTTTAGAGCAAGTTATGAACCTGTGACGCAAAAAATCTCCATTGAAATTATCCTAATAAAAGTGGTCGCCTCAATAACAAACTTTATAGCCAGCTGTGTTTTTTTTTCCTCCAATTAATCAAGCAAGCAGAATAATGCCTAATGCAATCGTTAACAATTTCATGAATCTATAGTTGAAATTCAAATATATGAAGGAGCTTCTTGTGTTCATTCGGGCAGATATTGTTGATGGGATATACACAAATATAAGCCCGGGACAGCAGAGGAAAGCTAACCAAAAGAGAGACATACTAAACCCTTTTTTATGCAACAACTGACCATAACAAGCAAAAAAGCAGATGCGGAAACATACAAAAGAAACAATTTTTGTTGCTTCTTATAGTAACAGAAAGGATTTAACTAGCTGAATTAGAATACAAATGTATATTGCATGCATAGAAAGCGGAATAAATTAAAGACCAGAAACAGCCAGGTCCCATAAACAGGTCTCAAGCTTGGTAATGGACTCTTTTGTCCCATTCTGAGAAGAAAAAAATAGATGAAACATGTGAATAGAAAAGCATAGATGTCAATTCTAATTAAAAAAAAAAGTGGGAAAAAACAGTTCCATTGAAAAGAAATCACAGAAAAAGAAGAGAATATTCAAAAGAGCAAAATACTAGAAAAACTAAAAAAATAAATCAATAAATAGACAGAGAAAAAGTTATTTTCTCTAAATTAGCATTTGAAATGTTTGTAGATAATCCCTCCGGTTCAAAATAACTGTCAATTCTTTCTATTTTTTTTTGTTTCAAATTATTGTCAATATCGCTTCTCCGTAATATATTTATTTCTTTTCTTCCTTTTTTACCACTCATCATTTATAATTTTGAAGGTAAAATTTCCCATTTCAATAAAAGAATTAAATGTTGACCTCCAAATCATAGTATGAACACAATTCGTTCAGTCAAATCTTTCCTTTTCCAAGACATTCAATCTCTTCTTTAATAGGTTTTTTAGTCTTTTTCATTTGAATTTACAACAACTTCCTCAAACCCTTTATCCGAATACCTTGTCCAAAATTGACAGTTAATTTGAAATTGAGGGAGTAGTATACATCATTACAACACTAAAAGAACTCGCCTCATCTTTGCTACTCAGGTATGACCTTAAGATGCAACACTAGAACAACTTCCGACCTACTAAGTGTCGGTGCCATCCAATATGCACTTCGATTTTAACTACAAAATTATAATGCCCCAAATACACCACATGACAGCACTAGAAGATCTTTGTTCATCTTTGCTAGTCATCAAAAAACCAGTTCTAGTTTTCCATTTTCCTTAACACAAACTTCTCCGGCTATTCACATTGACCCCCAAAATTCACAGAAATCACAGAAAATAATATTTGGTATTTTCAACAGAATTTCTCTTTTGAGCAGCCAAAATTCACAGAAATCACAGAAAAAGAAACCAGCCAAGATGTCGTGACCTTTGAACAAAGAAATGCATCTGAAGCAACTATCAATAAGACACACATTAAGGAATAGCATGAGCATTTTCTTCCTTTGTGATGAGAAACATTCTTTATGAAAAAAGATAGAAAAGAGTACTTGTCCGCTTTATAGTTGTTAACAAGCGAAAAAGATAAAAAATCTTATAACAGATGTTAGTGTCTAAGCACCACTCAGTATCGGCAATAAAAACGGCGCATTTAGAAAAATGTTGCATATCTAGCCAAGGACTCCACACTTAATCAAGTAAACCCACATGTAGGTACGTAAAGTAAGGAAGAAAAAAGAAATAAAGGACTTGACAACTATGTAGTATGTTAAGAAAGAAACTACCCGTCTTCATGATATCATTGGTGTAAATTGTATATATCCAACAAAAAGGAAAACTTGTTCAATTTTACCCCACAAATTCTTTCCTTTAAAGTAAACAAATAAATTTAAGAACAACTTCAACTCAAATCCACAGCAACTACTCCTAAAACCAGCCGAGAAAACAGCAAAATAAGTTAAACTGCAAGCTTAATTTCACCCCCAAAACTTGGCAAACAAAGAACTATAGACCATTAAAAAAACACACATTCTAGACAGAAATACACCAAAATGTGATTTTGACATGTCTAATAAATACACAAACATCCACAATATAGTTGTACACAATAAACTGCAGCTCAATTTCACCAAAACTTGCCGAACAAATAACCATTGACCATTAAAAACAACATTATAGACAGAAAAACAGCAAAATGTGATTTTGACATGTTTAATGACACACAAGATCCTCTGTAACGCTCTATGTACCTAATTATAACCTTGTTCACACCTAGGGTTTATCTTGTATAGTGTAGGATATATGAACAAAAAAATCATAAGTAGAGTATTACAGAGGATCCGAACCAGTTTAATGAATATTGAATACACAAATAAACATTAGTTGTACAAATTTCTATAAAAGAGAGAACAAGTAGTTGCAAAAAATGTAGAAAAATTAAAGCCTAACTACTATAATAATAGAACTGTGGACCATTAAAAACACACATATTTTAGACAGTAAAGTGTGATTTTCACATGTTTAATTTGTACACAAATACTAGAAGCACATATAAGGCGGTAAGACGAGAAAGATGAAAACCTAACTACAATAACAGAACTATGGACCATTAAAAACACACATTCTATAAGCACAGCTCGCCTAATCAACATGTTGGGAGAAAAAAGCACATTCTAGAAAGAAATACAGAAAATTGTAATTTTCACATGTTAAATTATGTACCAAAAAAATACTATAAAAAGGAGGGGGGAAAAGAAAGACCTAGCCAGGGAAAGGCAGAGATTAAAGAACTCCATGGAATCGAATTTAGATTCCTTCAATTGAAAAGAAAATCGATCCAGAACAGCAGCGATACGATAAGCATTAACTTGAGAAGAATTATTAAATTGAAAATCCTTCTTTCTACTACTACTACTATCGTTGTTGCTGTTGATCGTGAGATCAGTTCCGGTGACCGGAGCAGGAACAGCAGGAGATATAGCCGTTGTTCCGGACATTAAATAGTAAATTCTTCAGTTCTAGAAGCTTCTTCTCCTTCCTCGCTCTCTCCCCACTCCCCCTTTCCTTCTCCCTCTCTCCACTTTTTCAGTTCTCCTTCCCTGAGATGGGGTTCTCGAAATTAAAGAGAGAGCATTTTTTTTTAGGGGGAAAAAGGAAATATTTGCACTGCATTACTGCTGGTATTTTTTCCCTTAATTATAAGTCGGTTAATTCTTCTTTATGTTTTCTCTTTGTTTTCCTTTTATAATTCTTAAAAGGTTACAAGTAATGCCAATATCTTCTTTGTTTTTTTTTTTTTTGTTACTCGAGGGGCACTCGGTGTCCACTAACAACGTGGTAACTAATTCAGATTTGACTTGCAGTTGGCCCGTAGCTTGATCGCTAGTGGGGGAAGGCCTGATCCATACTGCTCTTATACACGAAACTCTACCACCACGAAAAATCTCACGAGAGTCAATGTCCACTGTGGGATTTTTTCCCCTTACTAATAAATCTGTTAATTTTTCTTTTTTAAAAAAAATTCTTAAAAAAATTACAAGTAATGTCAATATGTTTTTCGCTTTTTCCCCTAAATAATAAGTCTGTTAATTTTTCTGTATGTCTTTTTTCTTCTTTTTCTAATTGTTTTAGAAAAAAAATTGTCCGACTCTGTATTTTTTAGTGTACTTTGTAGAACAAAATTCAAAAAGAATTCTTCAACAGCAAAACATTCTTAATCTTCAAAAATTTCATACTGTGTTCTCATATATATTTGCAAAACTTTAAACAATGTGATGTCAAATTGGTGCAACTTTAGAAAAAAATATTTAACTCTTCTAATAAGATTTATTTTTATTAACAAAACAAAATGTGACATCAAAAAATTTCGTGTGTATTTTTGTTTGAGCTTCTAAATGAGAAAATAATAAAGGTGAAAACAGAATTTCTAATTCAATATATTTATTTTAGCATCTAATGAATGTAATTTATAATTTTAGTTGTTTAAAAAAAACATATAAATATCAAATCTAAAACTTTGAATTTTGTCGAAATTTTATATTTCATTCCAATACGAATCACTATCCATTCTCAAGCCTCGTTTGATATAAGAAAAAATTTATATATAAAATTCAAAATGTTTGAAATAAATCTCATAATTCTATCATCTGATGATCAATCAAATTAAAAAAATATATATCAAAAACCAACCATTTGACAAAAGAGAATAATTCATCAACATCTAATTCAAGGTACACAAGCATATCAATAATCCTCTAAACCAAATATTCCCCCATAATCATCCACCAAACATTCCATTTGCTTCCAAGTAAATATAGGATGAGCTTCTGTATAAGAAACAATATGCACCCTTAAAACTACTTTTCAATAAAAATAAGTTTAATCATCATTTGCATTTGCATTTGCATGCAGATGATGAAGATAGCTCCCATTTTACGACATCACGCAGCAGCAGCAGCAGCACTTCTCCACGTAGAAAGAGCAGCGGAAACTTGACAGCAAAATGATCCCTCCACCAGAAGAAAGCAGTTTAGATGAGAGCGCGCGCAAACAGAATTTTCGATATATAGTAATCTTAATCATCTTCCAGTAAGATCAGCAGATTGTTAACCTTTTCCACCCTGAAAGAAGTATCAACAGAGTAGAAATCAGAAATCAGCAGAACCACTAAATGGATTTCAAAAGACGCGAACTTACCACATTAAGTCCGACTTAATCATAATAACAAAAATAAACTTTTATAAACATTTTAAAGCTAAATCTCAAGAAAACTATCAAGATGAATATCGTAAAGTGATCTAGAGTCCTCAGGGTGGTGGCATATTTGAGGGTCACCAGAAAAAAGACTAATCAAGTTGCTGTTTTTCAGCAAGTCAGCATGGCAAAATTCATTACAAACTGCACTTTTTATAACAAGCAATCAAGTAAGGTTGATGAAACAAATAATGATAGCAGAAATAAACATTAACTCATTAAAAAATATTAGGTTAATCTTGACCGAATATGTGAACTGAAAGTTATTAAATCAAACTCTATATCCCAATCAGCTTTAAAAGTCCAAATATTAATGATATGCAACATATGATATAAAGATCGTTGCACAAACCATAACATAGTTCAACAAACCAGGCATAGGATTGTTTATTCTATGTACATTTATTTAATATATGCAAGTACAAAGATACCAATTTTTCGCATTAGCGAGAGAAAAAGAGAAATTTACATATTGAACTTGTTATTTTTTTTATCAACTTCAACGGCCCTATAATATCCAATTTGATTAAAGTCTGTTAAAAATGGACTTGGGCCTAACTCAACCCCTCAAAAGGTACCTCAAGAGGTGAGGATTGCCCATTGCAAATATGCTTACAAGCTAGCCGATGTGGGATCTTTAACAGGCCAGGGCTGGACATCTGGACCGTGAACATCATTGGGCTCAACATCAGACTAGGTATCTCTGATACCATGTTAAAAATGGACTTGGGTCTAACTCAATCCCTCAAAAGGGAAGGATTGGCCAAGCCTTATATATTGCAAATATGCTTACCAGCTAGCCGTTGTGGGATCTTTAACAAAGACCTTTAAGTGTTGATCTCCTCAAAATAAATGTATATTACCTTGTGAGGTGGTGTACCAGGTCTCGAATTGTTACCAAATCCAAATTTTCCTTTCTTCTCTGTAGCCTTCAGTATTTGAAAGGAGCAGGTTAACGTGTCATCTACACTCATCATTGCACCTGCATTGTCAAACTCACCACAGTAATTTGGTGCAGAGAATATGGTGACCAGTTGCCGTTTCGCAAAGAACTCGTACCCTTCTTCGACAACCTAACAATTTATGGAGCAATTATCAAATGGAAAAAGAAAAAAAAAAGTACAATACCTCGCTCAATTGCAACTTTTACGGAGAGTTTGAGGGAGAGGAAATACAAGCATTGGATATTCAATGCATGAGATCGCAAATTTTCTTCTATTTTTCATTACCTGGTGAGCTCGGCAGACAAGATCAAGATCATGCTTCTCAAGGAATGCAGTAACTACATCAGCTCCAAATGTATATGAAACACCTCGATCATTCTCACCCCATCCTTCTGAATCTCTTTCGGGATCAGCCCATAACAAATCGCAGAGAAGGCCCTGGTCTGGCACATCAACAGGACGTGCGATGTTCCTTATCTGATCCAAGTTCTTCAAGTCAGGGGATATTCCCCCATGCATACAGAGAATTTTCTCATCAATGAGAGCAGCAACAGGCAGACAGTTAAAGCATTCTGTAAATGTCTTCCAAATACGGACATTGAACCTTCTTTTGCATTCATCAAAGAATCCATATATGCGATTTATCGAAGCACATTCATGGTTGCCTCGAAGAAGAAAAAAATTCTCCTTGTATTTTATCTTGTACGCAAGCAGAAGGCATATTGTTTCTATGCACTGCTTACCACGATCAACATAGTCCCCTAAAAATAAATAATTGGCTTCCGGTGGATAACCGCCATACTCAAACAGCCGCAGAAGATCAGAATACTGACCATGAATATCTCCTACAAGAAACATGCACCCCGAAATTAACTAACTTGGATTATACCCTAGAGTAATATGGATAACTGGAGTTCAACTGTAACTGAAATTAATGACTAAAGCAGAGCACTGCAAAGAAAACCATGGAAAGAAAACTTAAACCTAGAGTATCCTTTGCTTTCTTTTATCAGTCCGTTTTATATGATACCCTAAATTATAACCATGGTCTTCGTAACCCAATACCTCACTCATTTTCAAGTGACGTATTACTGCAAGTCCATAACTAGCTTAGCGTGCATATTGGTTTCCAAAATAGGCTTTCATGTTTCTCCCGTTTGTCGAATTCAGAACATGAAAAAGAAATATAATTCTCTACGCAACAATCCCAAGCAAGCATGCCAAACAAAACTTGTTTAACTAAAAATTACATTTGCTAAAGCAACTTTTCAATGTTACTCCACAACCCTGTCATAACTTCCCCGGAAATCTACCAATTCAAAGTTTAGAGTTTTTAAGACGAGTCAATCGAGTACCATTCAACTTACCCAGAGAGCATTTTTCTCAACTTTTCAATAGAACATATAACATCTACAAAACCAAATTTTTAGTTGCATCTATCAAACACGTTTAAATTTAAATCCATGACAATATGAGAGCAAGAATATTAAAAACATCACTATTTATCTTTCCCGGAGCATGCTATCCATTTACCACTCATATCCACATTTAATAAAAATCAGCAACTTATTCAAACTAAGTAAGCCCATTTCAATATATAGAGCGACAATCAACTCCGAATCTTCTAGTACATCTTCCACCAGTACACTATCTACTACACGGGAAAGTCTGGCATGGGGCGGCCCTTGTTGGTAAGGCTCCCACTCCTCCCACATAAATTTAGATAGGACCCACCTGCAGGTAGGTCCGCAGACCTCCATGTCTCACACAGATACCCACATCCGTCCCATAGGGAATTTTTCCCTACTACACCAATGAAAATACTCCACCTGTAACGATATGCTTAGTGCAAACTCGTGAATTCACTTTAGTACATACTACACGTCGAGCAAATTCACCAGTGTATTAGATAGTGTACTAAAAGATGTACTACAAATTTGTCGATTTTGTTTCGCACAAACTACCATATAAACCCACCACACCCACAAAAAATTGAAAAAAAAGAAAAAATAAGGTACAAACCCAGAAAATTAATTTTTTTTTACCACAAATTTTAATAGGCGCTTCAAGCTCAAGAAGATTAGGTTGACTGAGAAAAATCTCCTTTGAAGCGGCACAGAGTTGTCGTATTTCGGCCTCCGTTAGCTGAACCTGCTTCGGTACCCTTCCATTTTTAGCCTCCAATAGCCTCTTTATTATATCATCAACCAACCCTTCTTCCATTTCACTCCAAAATTGTGTGGAACTCTTTCTTTCAACAGTTTCTACTCTTTGTTTGAACTTTTGGGAGGTCAATGGACGGTTTTAGATGCAGAGGTGGTGCTGGTGGTGGGAGGCGGAGGTGGGCAGTGTGGGGATCGGGGGATGAATGGAGATATTTAGCAGTGCAGCTATCGGTTTGCACTTTTACCCAATCTGGGAAGCGGCATCCGTTGATGAATGGTTATATAAGCGAGATTTTTTGAAGTAGCCCTGAAAAGATTTTTTCCCCTAACCCTATCTGAAAATAGGGAAAGTTTGGCTTGGGGCGGCCCTTGTGGGTACGGCCCTACAATTCTTTCACATAAATATAGATAGAACTCATTTGTAT
>JAOWBF010000038.1:7043445-7053970 GCA_028566175.1 Vinca major
TCTCTCTCTCTCTCTCTCTCTCTCTCTCCCCATCCACACCTTCCACCATCACCATTGCCATATATCAACCCAAATTCGCCGACCTCCTTCCACATATCCTCTAGTTGAATAAGATACATTGTTGTCTATATTATTTGTCAACCCCCATTAAATAAATTGGTTAATATGTTTAATTTTGAATTTGAAATTCTTCAACAAAAACCTAATCAGAAACCCAATTCAAATAATTATGGCAATTTATGGAGAGGGATAATTGGGGAATTGTGGATAAACGAGGTTTGTCGGTGGTGATCGGAGCCAAAGAAGGTGTTGAATTGAAGAAGATGATACTGAGACAATCTTGAAAGTTTGCAAATACCCCTGGATCATTCAGGAAGTATAAACACTAAGTAAGTCATGATTTTGTAAATACTTTAAGGACCAAACAAGTTTTTTTTTCAAATATTTAATAATAATAATATAAAAAAAATATAAAAAATTCAGAAGACCCAACCTCATTTTCTTTTTCGACGACGACAATCTGGATTCAGATCGAAGATAGGGGAAGGAGATCGGATGATTTGGGTTGATGTGTATGGGAATGTTGAGAGAGAGAGAGAGAGAGAGAGAGTCTGGGTTTAGGAGGTTGAAGAAATAGAGTGGCGGTGATAGCTTGAGATAAAGGGTTAACCAAAAATGGTGGGTGGGCGGCGTTGATGGTCGAATTTGGGGAGAGAAATGGCGGCGGCGGCAGAAGGGTGCTTAGATTCAGGAGAGAAATGGTGGGTGAGCGGAGTTGGTGGTTGTTGCGATGGATCTTGGAAGACGAAGGATTTGGACTATTTTGCTCTTCAATATTGGTCACATGACTGAGGTGTTCCAAGGATTGACCAGAAACCACCGTACGAGGCGGTACTAGACCGACCTGAAAGCGGAAAATAACATTCAGGAACACTAGGGAAGTAAAAATACATTGGGGAGCAAGCAGTGATTTTCGAAATACTTTGGGGGATCAAACATGTCATTTTCCCTTATTTATAGTAATTGTTTTTAAAAATATCTCTAAGCAACAGTTAGCCGCCAGTTGACAGTTAAGAAATAATATAAACGTAACCATAATATCCCGTGAAGGTTACACTCATAGTAATAACCGTCTAACCGTTGACCAATTAAATTAATCGTTGATCACGGTTAATAACCGAAGGTTAGACGGTTACAACAATAACCTTGGTCACCCTCAATTACATTTATATGAACTGTTATAATATTTTTTCCTTTCTTATATAAATAATACCATTTTAATTATTTTTTATGAGATTACTTTTGTTGACACCCGAAAAATTTCAATTGGCCGAGACCCTTTAAGAAGTTCAGAAAATGGCCCCACTGAAATTCACTAGGGGTGTCAATAGAAACTTGTCATACCAGAACTACGGTAAAATGGCCAGAAACATTAAGGAATCTGGAAATGACTAGCAAAACAGACAATTGAAAATGTCAAACATAGACTCCTGGATATCATGGATTTCGTTCTACATCTCCTATTGACCATACCTTAAGTCTTATCCACTCCCCCAACTACCACGAATTTCAAATGGGAAAGGGGAATTCGGCCAAGAGAGTTTTTAGGCCCACGTAGGCAGCCAGACAATGCGGAAGAGAATGAAATGTGCAATCTCCACTCGGCCGAAACATGAGCTCGTCCCATGTTCTTCATCACGACCATGACAGAGGGAGCATGTACACTTTACAAAATCATGCCCGATATCGACAGAATGCAAGGAAAGAAGTCGCTCTCACAAGCTGCTACAAATAAAAGATCAAAAGTATGAGACAAACCCGATCAATTAATAATAAAAATATTTTTTTATCTTCATTTATACCGTCTTTAAAGTGCTTTTCTGACAGCTTTCCACACTTAAATTCATGTAGTTCAACTTAGTTATTTGGAATATACTAGGCTTCATGGGTGATGATATTTGTCCAATAACACATACTTAGATTAGAATTCAACCCTTAGACTAGGCTTCCAAGTTGATGGAATTTACCAATAATGCATACTTATCTTTAAGGTAGTCCGTTTTTCTTCAGTCAGGTATCTAGCGCCAGGATGTTCTTCCAATAACGCATACTTGACCGAGTCACCATTTTCCTAAATGTAAACCAACTTGTAAAGGGAATTTCAATTGTGTATATAAGGTCCGTCCATTTTAGCTCTTTTGCTCAATGTTCAGCCAGATTTTTTTTTGTTGCAACACTTTATGGAACATCCCACCGGACATCACTGTCGTGTTTCTTTCCTAAATGCGACTAAGATCCGCAAACATATTGAAAATATGGAGCCGCATACACAAACTCCGGGTGAACAATGAGTCAATTCTATCTAACCCGTCTTACCAACATCTTTGACATCTATTAGGCAGCAGATTAATGAAAGTATTATCGAGCAAGTGCATGGTTTAGTCAAACAGTTAAAAACGATCATCAAGCTGTTGATCCTAAATGAGTTTCATGCTATGGAAGTCTATCAAGTACCGAAAACCTTTTGAGTATGTTCCGGGACTCCAAAAGGGGTGACCATTCCTCAAAATTAGCAACCACACATCAACAACTTCCTTTAACTTATGACCATGTCAATAGACACAAGACCAACGGATAAATAAAATGGAGGGTTTAAATTTGTTCAAAGTGACCCCAATATCACGTAAAAGAGGGCCAATCTACCTACCCAAGTGCCAAATTAGTACACTCTACTTTCCCAGGTTGGAGAGAAGATACCCTCAATGGAAGGATAAATGGCTTATCATTGGCAACCAGCCTTCCAGTCCGGAGGGAGCATATGCCAGCCATGGCGGGACAAACGGTCCATTCTCGAAAACCGCCCTTCCAAGTTGGGGGTAAGTCCCTACAATGGCCGGACCATCTACCAATTCATGGTAACCAGCCTTTCAGGTGAATCATGGTAACCAGCCTTTCATGTGAAAATAGCTACTTCGTTCACAACTATTTTTAACTCAAAAAACATTTTGAGGTTTTATTGAGGTGAAAATAGCTATTTTTTTCGTAATCGTCGAATCATTCGATCAGACAGTGAATACTTGATTTGCATGTCTGGAGAAAACCACATCCAGACCATAACCAACCCGCTTTATATATTGGGCATTGGAGTGTTGGCATAGGTAACGACATTTCCTAGTAGTTAATGTATTAAATGAATGATCATATGTACAGTGTAGAGTTGAAAAAATCATCATTGATTAACCCTTTTATTTAAAAAAGATGATTTTATTTTTAGACAAATCAAAAAGGAAATTAAGACCATTTAGTATTTTGAGACTGGGGGAGTATAATGGAGAAAATGTTGTCTCGTACTTTCCTTACATTTCTTCAACAAAAATTATAAGCTAGTTTGATCAAATGAAAGGACAAGTCATAAAACAATGGAAAAATAAAATTCATGAGATACAAAAAAAATTTGCACATAAAAAAAGTTCGAAAATTGAATTCAATTAGCTGTTGAACCTTCTTCAGCGTGAATTGGTTGAATTTGGCGTGCAAAGTAATAAAACACAGGAACATGGTTCACAAACTTTTTCTCATGGGCTATTTCTAATAAAAAAATAATATGTTACTACAAAAAAAAAAAAAAAAATGGTTATTTCACAAACTTTTGTACATTGTACGTTGGAAACATATGTTACTACCTGTGACAATAAATAAATATTATATAATTACACATGCAGAAAGAATACGGTTTCATATTAAATGCAAAATCGTTGATTAAACATAGATGATAAGAATGACATTGAGGATGGATCTCATCCTCACACACCCCAAGACAGAAGAATGGTGAAATATACCGTCCCGGCTCCTATGCAGAACAGGGTTTTGTTCCGCATGTGCGAGACAAAATTCTGACCGTCGGATGAGATTTGTTAATGGTTCAGATCTGGAGAGAAAGTTTTTTTTAATATTTTAAATCAGCCGCAGCTTTTCTCTCTCCTGATCGGGATCGTTCAAAATCTCATTCGATGGCGGAAAAAAAGCTGTTCCGCATAGGAACTGGACTGTACATGTGGATCCTATATAGATCTATCTAAAATTACATAAGAGAAGTGTAGAGTCGAACCCATTTAATACGCCTCATGCCATACTTTCCCCAATCCCATCATATTCTTAACAGATTCACATATAGGATAAGAAGAATCCAATCGCTACCTACAGTACGACAAAAGCCCAGTCACAGCTCTCCAGCTCAAGCCGATAACTTTGTCAAGCCGACCGTTATTACCAGCCAAACCGGTTCCAAAACATAAAGAAAATGGTCTAACCATGTAGTAATTACGTGAGTAACCGTACGAGAGAGTGGGTCATCTCTCCATGATACAGCAAAAGATAGCAAGCGCATTTTAGCAAAGCAATAGCGTATTTTAGCAGCAGATAGTTTCTCCATTTCTTTCATGGCAGTTGGTGAGCATTTATTTTGTGTCTCCTTCATATCCTCTCTCTCTACTACTTTCTCTCTCTCTAAAAACTAACTAACTATATCTTCTTCTGATTCTACAACAAACTTCCAATTCCATTCCGAAGAAGAATTCATGCATTTTCATTTGTAATCCGTCTACGATATTCTGATTTTTCCTAAACAGGTATGTCAATCACGTATTTTCTGTATTGTAATTTGATGATAATGCTGGAATTTGCTAGTTTGTTTGTTTTTTTTTAAGTTCATGTTTTGTTTTTGAGTTTTAATGCATTTGATTATGGTGAAAATCTCTGATTTCACTTTTTACTCTGCTTTTGAAATTTTGATATCCGAATCATTCGCTTTTTTCTTACTTAGTTTTTTGATAGAAACATTTTGGTTAGAAGTTAAGTTCATGTTCTGTTTGAATTTTAATGCATTTGATTATGGTGAAAATTTTGTTTACTCTACTTTGTTTCAATTCAAGCTTTTGGTGCTTATTTGATATCGGAATAACGTCGTTTTCTTAATTCTCTGAAAAGTTTTTTTTATTGAAAATTTTGGTTAGAAGTTAAATATACGTTGCTTGATGTGAAATTTGAGTTCAATTTTTGAATTCAAGCGCGGTTGATTGCTCTGCTTTATTCATATGGAATAATGATTGCTTTTATATTTTGAATAATTTGATCTTACGACGAATAAAATTCAATATCCGAAGAGATATTTGTTTCAAGGATGAACTGATCTGCAATTTCATTGGCATTAATAATTGATGGTAGCAGTACTCATACCAGTCCATACTATAAGTATTTTAATACATGTAGCGAAAATTGAAGAAAAAATATAATTTTTTAATTAAAATATTATTATTAATTTTTAAATATTATTTGTATACTAATAATTTTAGCTAATAATATTAATATTTTAATTAAAAAGTATTTTTTTTGCTTTTTTTAATTTTGGCTACATTATTATGAAATAGAGGTAGTATGAAATTATGAATTGTTCTTTCTGGACCAATTATGTGCGCACCTATACGTATCATGTTTCTGCAAGTAGGTAGTCTATGATAATTGATACAGTGAACAATAAATATAATCACGTTGGGTCAGTGAACTCAAAGAGATTCAATTACTGCATTCAGTATTCTCTTGAAGATTTCGTGTCGTACTTGAGAATCAGCCATTCTTTATTTCTCTCTCTAAACTGAGTATGTACCTGGGTTTGTAGGAAGTTACTGTTTATATTGCTGGAACTTTCACATATTTCAAAATTTGTTTGTTCTTATGATTCCAACATGGAGATTTGTCTTCCAGTCGTAGGTTATGATTGCCTCTTGCTGTTGGAGTGAATTTAGAAGGGGAAAAAGTCTGAATTATCCCTGAATCCCGTTCTGGAAAATCAATTCGATCGAGCAATTAAGTGGAAGATTCATAAAACAGTCTTGCAACCTAACGAAACAGGAAAAGAGTTAGATTTCATCCGTTGGGATTTGATTTTCAATAAGGTAACTTGCATTTTGTCAATTGAGAAACTTTTTCTCAATTGAATCTTTCTTGAAGGAAAGGGGAACAGAAATAATGCTAGTTGAAGGGTCAATATTGCTAATTTAGTATTTTTTTTTTTCCTATTGCAGTTCTTGCTTTAGAGTGGTAGGAATGCTGGAGACTGAGCTTTGTTCTTCTCGGGTTTTCTCACCTTTCCGCGAGGAAAGTGGAGATGAAGAATTGTCAGTGCTTCCTAGGCACACGAAAGTCATTGTCACAGGAAACAACAGAACAAAGAGTGTTTTGGTGGGTCTTCAAGGTGTTGTCAAGAAGGCTGTTGGCCTTGGTGGCTGGCATTGGCTGGTACTGTTCTTTAAATATCGTAGAGAATATTTTACTTACCATGCTTAGTAATACTACTTTCTATAGTTTTTGTCTCAATTAAGTAATTCTTTTTCCCTTTTGCGTTTTGTTCCTATCTTATATACCTTCTGAAGTTTTTTCAATCTTCCGTGAACTTAAACTAATGTCTTGTAATAAAGGGATCTGTTAATGGCTGTTACTGGTTGTTAGTTATTACACCTGTTGAATTGAATTAGATGCCTTTTCTTAAGAAGCATTCTCCTAACTTAGGTGAGAAATTACTTGGAGAAGAGTTAAAATCTGTTATCAGTGATTTCATATGCAGATTCATGCTGTTAGACATTTTTGGCTCACCCTTTAATAGTTTTTCTTTTTCTTTTATTTAAATAATTTTGCTTTTAGTTTTTTTTTTTATGTATTTACTCCCTTTTAGAACATATGGAGCCGGATAGAAAGCTATAGGTTTACTTCATTCACATATGTTCTTTATGGCGGAATTTTATGTGGTTTTGCGAAACTTAGTATCAGTTCTTAAAGATATGGCTAGATGGTGTGAATGGTTTGCTCACTTATCAAGAACTAAAGAGCAAAACTTGTGCTTGGTAATCTCCTCATTGTTGTCATATATTTGATGTCCTATTTGTTTTAACAGATCGGTGTAAAAAAATAAACTTCTGCAGCTTTAGTTTTTGTTCTCTTGCCTTTCCTAATACTCAGTAATTGATACTTAGGTTCTGAAAAATGGTGTTGAAGTCAAGCTGCAAAGGAATGCTTTAAGTGTACTGGAACCGCCCACTGGGAATGAAGAAGAAGATGATTATGATTTTGATGACTCTAGTAGTGGCTCTGACATTGGAGAGAAGAATAATCATCGTTTTGGTAAGTATGGCTTGCTAAATATGAGGGCTGACTTTCAAAACCCTCAATTTCAGGTCGAGTGTATGGCTTACTATTCTTTTGCTTTCTCTTGATAGCTACTGCTGCTGTTGAGTTCAGCAAGCTGAGCAAGCCAAGAATTAGGTATGCAAGAACATGGGTTCCCTCTGTACCCACAAAGTCGTTGAGTCGCAGCATCTGCAAAGAAGTTCAATCTCATAACCAGACACCTCAGATGGTAAGTTCAAGGCCTAGCTTTTCTTCTGTGGTTTTGGTAAATTCTTTTGGCATTGTTGGACTCCTTCAGGTGTAGACAATTATTACATGAACAATTGCATGGTGAAATGCATCTAATATGATCTCAATATGTGACATAGAAATCGTGCGCATTCTCGAAAACAAATATTATTGCATCTCTTTTCCACTACATGTGATGTTTATAAGACCAAATAGTGTTTCTTAAGCAGTGTTGCTGTTTTGGAATAAACAACAGGGAATTAGCTTAGCCAACGAGAAGATGTCTTTTCCTGCCTTATTCGATATATACTAATTGAATTTCTTAATCTAGTTGGGGGATTCTGTTGCTGATTTTCATTCTTCCTATTGCCATCAAATATAGTATTCCTTTTCGTCAAAAAAAGGATTTTGTGAATGGTCAGATTCCCTACTTGAGTACCTAAGCAAGGTATTATGTGCAGTATAATTTTTTTTGAATTTCTTAGTTTTCATTCTTTATGTCAAGTCTTCTTTCTTATTTTTTTCTAATCAATACTTAATATTCTCCAAACCGTAGAAGACTGCACTGACTTTATGTCACTCAGTGCTCCCTAATAGAGCCTTGAAAAATTGCAAATTGCGGCCATTATCATCATTGTCATCATCATTATGCTAGTTCTTTTTGCTTTTTTGGTGAAAGTCTTGTGCAAGAATACCTTTTGCTGCTTGATTAATGGCTACTTTAGTCTTTTATGTTCTTACCACCTTACCTGTTTTCTTTGTACCAACAGGGAACAAACATTGCAAAATTGGGAACTAACTCACTTTGGAGATATTGCCAGAGCTTCAAACTCGTATGTATTATTAGCTTCACGATTTCTGAAATGCTATTTCCTTCGTATTGGTGATTCTTTTCTTAGACTTGTTGTAACTTATATTTTCTGATTAAAGGGAAGTATTTGCTCTAACCCCACAAAGGAACAACTTGTTAATATTGTGCAGCCACATTTCTCTTCACAGGTACATACAAATACTCGGGCAAAAGAGCCTTATACGTTCACAACTTTTTTCTTTTCTCGACCAAGTATAAACTTTTAAATTACTATTAAATGGTTCCTTTTTTGTCCGAAAAGCGAGTGGACGAGTTGCAAGTGATTGTGGAGTTCATCCATGCTGCCAAGAGGCTAAAGAGCAGTTGACGAACAATGCACTCTGAGATTGACTATAAAGAAATGAAACAATGGTTGGTTGTGTAGTATAAGTATATATATAATGTAAGTCCTAACTTAGTTCAGCCCTAATTATAGACTGCTAATGTAGAGTTGGGAATTGTCTGGTAGTCTTTAGGTACATCCCCACCCAACCATCTTGGATCCCAACCTTGTACTATCGGTAGTCGGCACTAGCCTCTCTAATATTCATATCCCTAACTTCTCATTTTACCCATTTATCTTGTGCATAAAACTGACCTTAGGTTTTTGTTTCTCAGCTCTATGGTCTGATTCTCAAACTTGGCTTTTATGTGAAGATTGCTTTTAACCGATTAAACTCAATAATGTAGTATCTTTTTAGCAGTACGAGCTTAGTACTTGACAAATTGAGTTAGTAGTGTCTTCAACCTTCAGGAAGGTTTCGTCAGGACATTCTGGTAGTGTGAATGTTTTGGTTTGATGGTGAGTTTTTGTTTCGCCTCTTATCTTTTCCACCCTAGCTTGAAAGAATTCCGTAAAGTCAGTTATATTGTATTCTATATATCAACAGGATTAACTGACATAATAATGCTTAGACACTAGTAATATTGAAAAAAGAAAATTATTGTGACATCTGGTCATGGAATTTTAAATTTGATATTGGCAACAAAGAGGGTGAGATGTTGACCGGGTGTGGGGAACGGTAGGGACTATATATATAATGCTAAACGACGGGGTGAATAATAAAATTTCCACCAACCAATAATTTCTTATTTCATGATGATTCAGATGGTTAGTAAACAGAAAGAGCAACATTTGATTGAGACGAGCTCGGAACCCTTGGATATTTATGTCATTTATTAGAATTCCATACTACAGGTAAAACTTCAAATTCAATTTAGTTTTCTCGAGTGGTACGGGGAGAAAACGCCCTGACTCATTCTTCGTGGACGAACTTTGCAGAGGAGCCCTTAGGTTTTCGGGGCATTGGATTCTTAGCAATGTTTGCATTGCTTAAACCGATATTCTCGCTTCCGCTTCGTCCACACGTGGCTACGAACCACGGTGTCGGGGTTCGAATCCATTCTCGCTCACAATCGGTTGGGTATTGACATATGAAAAGTCTCTTATCTTTCTTCTTACTTAAAAACAATCCAATAAATGTTGTGAATCAAAGACTCCTTTGTCGGGTTAGATACAATTCCTAACTATGGGTTCTGGTGAGTGGCGGGCGATGGTGGCCTATTCCT
This sequence comes from Vinca major, assembly GCA_028566175.1. Taxonomy (NCBI): domain Eukaryota; kingdom Viridiplantae; phylum Streptophyta; class Magnoliopsida; order Gentianales; family Apocynaceae; genus Vinca; species Vinca major. The sequence continues at coordinate 7,053,272 of JAOWBF010000038.1, forward strand.
CTGATTTATTTTGTATCCTTCGTTCAATGAGGTTCTATAGTCAAAGCAACTTCGTCACTATCGTGTACTCATCAAACAGCAGCCTTTTCGGGGTTTCTTGGGACCGATTCACTCTGCGTAGATTGATCGAACACAGAAAACCTTCCACTGGCAATGTGAGTTTTGGGAATATCCTCATTCATAGGTCCGAGATCTACATCTATGAATGGAAACAACTCTTTCAAAATGAAATCTATTTCAAACATATATGCTATGGTTCCTTACCTCGATTCATTTTTTAATTTTAATTTTAATAATAATTAAAATTTTAAAAAAAAAAGTAAAAACAAATAGATTCTACTTGCTATCACAGGAATAGGATGAATTGAACTATCTTCACTCTTTATTGAGATGTCTCTTTTCTTTTTTAAGTTAAAAATAAAATTAGTGGCAAAATCTCCCAATAGGCCCCTACAAAGATTTTGTGACAAAAGTTAAGTTGACCGTGTAGATTTGCTTTCATTATTTAAGGTCTCAGTGGACCCAACTTCTCCACTTTGTAAAGAGACGATTGTAAGATACTCATAGGTTAGTCAAAGATGCCATATATTCCTTCCTTAGTTTATATTGTTTACAATTAATAGGAAAAGTATAATTGTTTTTTAAGTGTATTAAATAGATTATACTGAGTAGAGTAATTTAATACTATTCTTGTCCAAA
>JAOWBF010000038.1:7092644-7105185 GCA_028566175.1 Vinca major
GTCCATTGCCAGATCTATGATCTATGATATTTTTACCTATGTTCCAAAAAAATTGCAACGTTTCGCTTTTTTTACATATCCCAAATTATTTGCAATTTTTTAGAAGTTCATCCATTTTTATTATTTTTTTCACTTTCACCCATAATTTATTATTTAAATAAATATTAATAATAAATTTATATTTATTAATGAAGGTCATTTTAAATTTTTTCTTCATAATAATTCTCTTTCAATCATTTCTTTTAGTATGTATAAAAATGCAAATATTGTAAATAATTTTAAACAAAAATAGTTTATCATTATTATATATTCTTTTCGAACTATATGGATTATAAATGTGGATTTATTTCATTTCATACGTTATAATATTCTATCATGACTTTTATTTGCTGTGCACTAAATTCTTAAGTACACCTCGGTTATCCTTCATTCGTACAAAATTAAATGTCAGTAATGTTCAAATCGGGAATGATTAAAGCCTAATGGTCAAAATTACTCGGTATCTCAGTGCGTATAAGCGTTTGAGAAGCCAACTCAATCCCCCCGCCCCCGCTCCAAAGAGACTAGTACTATGCATACTGTTGAAATATAAAGTCTAATATAGACTATTTAAGGAGATCTAGTTCAGTTATAAGTTTATGGGTTAATACCTTTCATTGTCAATTTATTTTAGAGGATATAGAAACTAATGAGTTAATTTTCGTATTGTATTAGAGTGTGCCCTTATACCGGATGTGTGTGCTCATAAAGTCCAAGTAGGCTCTAATTGTCCCTTTATGACCCAAGTAGGGTGACAAGCCTTCATTTGTCCCTGTGTGACCCAAGAAGGGTTGCGGGGCTTGAATTGATTTCCACCTCGCTGCCTCGAGGTGAAGGGAATTATTGAAATATAAAGTTACATATCGACTGCTTAAACAAGTTCGATTCACTTATAATCTCATGAGTTAGTATCTCACACTATCAATTAATTTTGATAGAATATGAAGACCCATAAACTAATTTTAACGCATACTCAATTACATTGGTTAGTTATAGTGGGAAGGGTATTTCGAGGAAGGTGTTGGTAGTCATTTTTTTCAAGAGGAGGATATGGAGAGGGGTTGAGGCAGAGACAAATGACAACTGTGGATGGAAGTTAAGTGAGTGGAAGGCCAAATTAGAAAGATGGGAAATGAAAGAAATGTTGGAATGATTATATATACACTTCTCTTCCTTTCTTTTTTTTGCAGGAAAGGGTGTGGTCTGAGTAGACAATCGCCATTGGTAAATAATTATTTATCCCCATTTTGAATTTCGAAGCATTTTAGAGTCTTATCCCAATTTTTAATTAATTTGCTGATAAAATTTTGATGGAACCAATTTCCACTATTATCTCCGTACCAAATTATTTGCAACGTTTTAATTTTTGAAACATCTCAAATTATTTGTCACATTTCAAAAATCAATGCATATTTATTGTTAATTTTCTAGTAATACTCTTCATTTATTACTCAAGTAACCAATAATAATAACTTTTTAGTCATTAAATATGATCATTTTGGACTTTCTTCTTCATAATAATTCCCTTTCAATCATTTTCTTAATATACGTAAAAGTGCAAATGTTGCAAATAATTTGAGACGGAAGTAGTATCATTCTTCACAAGAATTTCCACGTTTCCTCATTTTTCTGCCTTCTAACTTTCTAGCAGGAAAAATCTGACTAATGTGAGATAAATAGTAATTTAAATTCTAAATTTTACACCTAATAAACTTTAGCACACGATGAAAAATAATATGAGTAAAAATACTTGCACTGCGATTTTTTGTCATGTTTCTTTTTACTCCTAGAACACTTTTTTTTTTTAATTTTAAGTTACACTTTTTTTTTAAACAAATAATTTACTTTTTATAATTTTTTACATCAAGAGTCATAAAATAAAAATAACAGACAGAATTCTTTAAATTGTGCCTTTTAGATTTACTAGACAGAATTCTTTAAATTATTAATTTGTTTGGTGTGTACGTATGTGGTTGATATTAATTAATCCTAGCCAAAAGCATGCCATTTTCCATAACCATACAACCAGGAAAAGACAATTATGGTCGAATTTGGACAATGAAAATAAGCTTTGTTTATTTATTTTCAGTGTGCAGAAATCATTACTAATGGTCAGTGAGGGAAAATGAGCCCAAATAAATAAATAACAAGGTGTGTTGTAATTATATGTGTTGTATAAAATATCTTGATCCAAGTATAACGCATTTGGCTCTTTAGATCCGTTGGTACAATTTGATGGAGATCATTTTGGCATTTATAGTAAAATGTTAACATAATAGTAACTTTTATCATGATAGTAATTAATAATATTGGTCTAATTGTACTGCCTTATGGTAATAATATATATTTCCTAAAATGTTAAACTTTCATGGTTTTTTTGCTATAATGATCCTTTCTTTCTCAGCTGCCTTTTGCTGAAATAGTTGAATCTTGAATTATATGGGTTGTCTTTAGGAAATTAGCTCAATTTATTTCTGGGTTTTAGTTGTGAGCTCAGATTTTTGGTACTAAGGGCATTGGATTTTAGCTTCACTTTCTGCCTATTGTTTAGGTGTAACATTTCATAAGGTGTGGCGTGGTGGTCGTTCATCTCGTCCCTTAACCATGAGGTCGGGGTTTGATTCCATTCCATGGGAATGGAGCACATTTTGCGGACAACCGTTTACCTCTTTAGATACATCTGTGGAAGGGGATTAGTCAATGCTGTTTGGCAGTTGATACCGTTACCACTTTAGATACACCCGCGACAGGGATTAGTCAATGCTGCTTGGCAGTGGATACCCTAAAAAAATAAAAAGACATTTCATACTTGGTTTCTTTCAATAATAAGCTTAATTAAGATTCTGCTGTTGTTTCATACTGTTCTTCTCTCTTTTTTGTGAATGTGGATAAGTTGACACACTGGAAACTCATTTTTTTCGTTGTTTTTTATTATTTCCTTCAACTCGGTGGCTTGTGAATAGGTCCTTATCATGGAGGTGTGTGGAAGATAAGGGTAGAGTTACCAGATGCTTATCCGTATAAATCTCCTTCGATAGGCTTTGTCAACAAGATTTATCATCCAAACATTGATGAAATGTGAGTTAGCCGCTGTTAATGTTTGCAGTTGTTTTTTGCTTAGGTAGTCTATATATGTCGAATTTAGGTTTCGTTATGGTACTTCGTTTTCAAGGCTGAATAACAAGAGCTTGCTTTCAATTTTCTTCTGTGTATACAGGTCAGGTTCAGTGTGTTTAGATGTCATCAATCAGACATGGAGCCCTATGTTTGGTAAATGTTTTAGTTTTTTTTTACAGACGTCGGATTTCACGAACTCTAAATATAATTTTTGCGTGTTTGCAGATCTCGTAAATGTGTTTGGAGTGTTCCTTCCTCAACTTCTTCTGTATCCCAACCCTTCGGATCCACTGAATGGCGAAGCTGCGGCAATGATGATGCGTGATCGAACTGTTTATGATCAAAGGGTTAAAGGTATCAATTTCTCTATCTCATATCACTGGTGTTTGGAAATAAAAGCGAGATTGGATCCTGCAATTGCATCAGTATCTATTTAGTGTGACAATTTACTTGTCAAAATCTGCCATTGTTTAAAAGTAAGAATAAGGCCCGTTTGGTACTTTATTATTGTTGCATTTCTAAGCATCTTTCTGTAGAACAAGTAGGGAGGGACATTAGCTTAGACTGAAACTAAAATAGTTTAGTTGAAAGGAGAACCTATGGAGCGAGAAAAATGTTCATGTTCAAATCATGTTTCTACTTTGTGGAAAAAGATTAGGATACATCTGATAATCTTATGTGAGAACAAGCTCTAGAAATTGTAGAATTCCGTAATGGGTATGATCGGTATCTAAATTATAGGGATGAAATAAGTTGAGTGCTGACCTTTTAGGGAATAGAAGGGATGCACACAAATAAGTTGTGAGATAGCTTATGATATACTATAAAAAAGTAGCTGTTTTAGTAGCCGGAGGTGTCAACGCGGTGAGAAGATGAATAATGTTTAAGTTCTTATATAACATGATTTATACCTTTTGTAGCTTGATGGATTGAGAATCTGCATTGTATTAGTCACAATTGTCCGTGCATACGTTAGCTAATAACATGATTTTGATTACTTTTGCCTGGCTTCAAATGCTCATAACCATATATGATTGTCTGTTGCTGAACTCTAATGAACTTATATAAGCGGTCCACTTTGGTTTATGTTTTTTGCTTATATGACATTCACCACGTTCTAGAGTTTTGCGAAAAATACGCCAAGCCTGAGGATGCTGGGGCTGCACCCGAAGAAAAATCTAGCGACGAGGAGTTAAGTGAAGATGATTATGCCTCTAGTGACGACGAAGTTGCTGGCAAATCTGATCCTTGATGTCTGTACATGATATCTATTCTAGTATTTGATAAAAATTATAATAAGAAGCCCAAAGGGTGAAAGATATTCATTTGCTGTTGCTTCTATTATTGTTGTGTAGCTTGTACTATTATTGTTGATATTATTGATTCAATTTGGCTTGTACTTTAGTTGTTATGGGCTGAATAGCTTTGGCTCTTTTAATGCAAATTCATACTACCTCCATCCCAATAAGGTTTACATTTGTACTTCAAAAAAATTCCAAAATAATATTAACGTTTGGATTATCAATGAAAATTTAATAAACTCTTTACCTTTTTTACCCTCCTTTTACTTTTCTTTTAACTATAATTTCAATTTCCAAGAACTAGTTAATGAGGATATATTAGTCTTTTAGGTTTAACTTTTATTGTTTTTAGTAATTTCTTAATCTTTTGTGAAAAATTCAAATGTTAACCATATTTTGGGATGGAGGGAGTAATATTTATAGTCTTACTAGATTGAGTCTTATTCTGAGATTTTTTGTCTCAAGTCTCAAACTCGTCTCAAACCTAAACTAAATTCTTCATGATTTAGTGTTTGAGGTTTCATTCACAGACTCAATCCAAAGAGAGTTTTGGTCTCAGTTTTAGTTTCAAACTCAAACTAGACTCGGTACAAGTAAATACTTATTGTGGATGAAACAAAAGAAAAATGCATATCATCAAATTTGACTTCTCCCACTCTATTCAATAGAAATTAATGTTAACATATAATTTCAAAATTCCTTTTTACCAAAAATAAATTTTAACAATAAGGATAGCTCTAAAAATCACATAATGTGGTAAATAGATAGAAACTAGGGGAAGGAAATGTGAATATAATTTACATTGTATAGAAGAAAAAATGTAAAGGATTTGCAAAAAGCATCCTTACCTAACTGATGCTGGAATATCAGATTTTTTGTTTTCTCTTCTGAACCTGAAAAACAATTTATTCAAAACTGTATGTATCTATGGCAAAATGTTACTTTGAACGTTAGCAAGGAGTCGTGTGAGTTTGGCGAGGGTTTCGCGAGCAGAAACTGTATCCGGATGATTTTCACCACAGATTGATGTTCTAATGAAAAGCGCCTTTCTGATAAGATCGTCGCCTATATCAAACTGTCCTCCTCTCATCATCAGCTTAGCCCGAATCTCCAAAACAGTAGCTCTTGATAAGGCGAGTTCTTGCCAAAGGCAAGGATTTAACTGAGCATTTGTTTGGATAGGTTTCCAGCAAAGTGATTTATCCAACCATTTGTCAACTGGGGTCACGAATTCTTGATCTGCAGCTTCTAATGCATCAGTACATAACCGGAGGATTTCTAAAGCAGCACTGCATCGTGAATATGTGATGAATGCCCTGATCGCGAGGGGCAAAATTACTTGTTTCACAAGAAACAAAAGATCCGTTACCCTGAGCTCAACGACTATAGGATCATGTCCGAATCTGAATAGCAAGAAACATGCAGCCCATATATGCTCAGTGTTTTGGTTTATAGACCCACGACTAATTACTGCTTGTACCGTAGCCTTTGCAACTCCATTCACTGCTCTCTTTCGGGCATAAAGCTTTATCAGAGGGTTGAAGTGGATATAACCTTCTTTCGAACAACTTCTAGCAATATTAAACCTTAACAATAATGAAGATGCTTCTGCTTCCGATCTTCTAGAATACGAGGATGAAAAGCCACACGTTAAGGAACATAATACCTTTTTCCACAACTGTTTACGGTGGTGTTTCTCGGGTATCTTGTTAGCTGCAGCTGCTAAAAGAGAAACTGGAACTGGTGCCGGAGCAAACCAACCACTAGCAAGAACCATTCTTGTTGCTAAACTTCTTGGTACATCGGCATGGTCAAATATCGAGAAACACACTTCAAAGAGTTGTAAAAGGAAACTATTTCGCCTTAATGGATGACTTTCCCGACCAATCAAAGTTACGTCCCTGGAAGGCATTCGGTTAACTGTATCCAAAAGTTTACTTGGATTTATAGGAAGCTCAGATAGAATTGCGCCCACAATAGCGAGGCCTAAGGTCAACCTCCCAAGTTTTTCCTCAATTACCCTTAGAGCATCAACTTCTGCAATTGGTAGATCCTTAAGATTGCCTTGCATTAAGGATGCCGCCTCAACCCCTGATAGATACGACAGTCTCATAGGTTCCAAATTCATCACGCGAGAAAGGGGCGTGGAAATTATAACATGGGATTCTCCACCAAAACGAGGAAGTAGATCCATTACGAGTTTGTGATCCCACCAATCCTTTTCACTCTCTAAGTTATCAATTATAACCAAAAAGGGAATGTTTCGCATTAGCTCCTTCCGAACTCTAGAAACTGCAGCCTCCTCTTGCTCTTCAAAGCTCTTTATCCTATTTTTCCCCATAAAATTCTCCACTCCGACATCAACTTCCAAAAATGGCCATAGGTTCAAATAATTTTGCCTGATGTATCTACTTTCCCCACCAATCCACAATACCACTTTATATCTCTGATGAAATCTGTATGCGAACTCAAGAAGTAGCTCTGTCTTGCCAATTCCAGAATCTCCCGAGATGCAAGCAATTCCCTTGCCATACACAACCTTCGTGGATCTCTTTCTCCTTCCATTCTTTCCTTTACCCCTTAGCTTTGGCGTATCTTTCTGTGTCTGAAGACACTCGCTGTTTTGCATTTCAATCTCCTTCTCAGATTCCTTCCACACAACTGGTTCTTTACCCTTTCTCTTGCTAGATTCACCATGTCGACCTTTTTTTCCCTCGTCTATTGAGTTACTCCTACTCCAACCAATAGTTAAATTCTTTCGCCGGGGTCTAGCCTTTAGATCGAAATAATCCTTCTCTGCATCTCCACTAACATCACCAAAAAGCATAAGTTCCAGCTCAGACAATTCCTTCTTCCTACCAACAAAATTCTCATTTCTAGGGTACGGGAATTCTTCTTTCTCTGCCTGGTCTCTCCACTTCGTTAGTCTATCCACAACACTTCTTCTTCCCAACCGTAATGCTAATAATGTAACAGCTCTAAGTATGCAATCTCTCCACTTACCATCAAACGCCTCAAGTTTCCACTCATCCACACGAGAAAGAGCACTTACAGCTTCTCTCCATTCCTTCTCCAATCCTCCGTAATGAAGCCAAAGTTCTCCACCATGTTTTTCCCATAGCTCCCCTCTTCTCTCTATTATATCTCTAACTAGGCAATCCTCAGGTCCCAAATCAAAATATATCGGAACCAAATTCTTCTTACTTGCGAAGAACCGCAACTCTTCAATCGTATACGGATTTTTGAAGGATTTCCTGGTAATGATTACCACACCAAATGTACAAGCATCCATCACCCTTTCAACAATGCCATGTTTACGTGAATTCCGACATCGGGCTTTATCCGTTACAAAACAACTCAACCCTTGACCCTCTAACTCAGCACGAAGCCAATTAGTAAACCTCAGCAATAATGGTTTTCGGCCATGGAAACCAATGTACACGTCACAACTTCTCAATCTATTTGAACAAGAGGACGTGGAAGTGGAGACTACTGATGTTTCATGCATTCTCCCCACCTTTTTCTGCTTTCCTGTAGGCCTAGAATAATCATTTCCACTATACTGCTGGCCAAATCCATAACTTGTACCGGTGCAGTCTGTGGAAGAAGAAACATGATCCAACTTCTGGAGATCACTTGTAGCACGGGTTGCTGTAACAGGATAAGCATCTGATAGTGAAAACCTTGGATTTGCTAAAGATTCATGGTTGGTAGTCCTCAAGCAAGCTTTTACTGAATCACTATTTATGCTGGTGGCAAGAGATGCAGTGTCAGAGTGGACACGTAACTGACACGTTGGAGACCTAGGAGAGAAAAAAGGTGATTGATTTGCTGAAAAGAAAGCTGAAGATGATGAAGACAGATTCCTCAAAGTAGTACTCGGGATTCTCCCAAATCTAGAGCTATCTTCCCGTGAATCCATATTTATGCTCAGGCGTTCCCATATAAAATTGGATTACACACAAATTTATCCCTTCTGAGACAGAAACAAATGTTAAAACATCGAGTCAGTTACCGACTACCAAGTTCGACTGAGACGTAGGATCATCCTAGCAAGACAGTATTGATAATAAAACAAAGAATTTCGAAAATGAATAGCGAAAATGCTGTGAACAAGAGAAGCAGTTTCGAGCAATAAAAGCAATAAAAGATATACAATGATTAAACCACTAAAAGGCATATAATACAACAATGCAGAGTATCAGGATTCCGTGCCTGTACTTTCTATTTCAAAAGTATTGCGTCAATTGTACTAGTTTTCTTCCTCGACTAAAAAAATACATTGTATTGCAGAACAGGAAAGTTTACCAAAACTTAACACACCAATATTAAAAAAAAAAAAAAAAAAAAAAGTCAGAAACTTGAAGCATTTTGGATCTAATTAAAGACATACAAAAAAACAAGAAAAGGTTCTAATCCAACTCACATTCCCCTCAAATGCAAAACCTGAAGATTTAACACTAATTCAGATCTGAATATACTTACTTATTTCAAACCATAAATGCCAATCTCGAGAATCCAACTTCAATTAATCCAATCAGCTCTTCCTCAAAACCTGTTAAACAAAAACAAAAAAAGATAAAAACTTTGAATTCAAGAAATGAAAAGTGAAAACCCATAAAAAAAAATAAGCAATAAAAAACAGATTTTGTATTTAGATGAACACATTTTGGTGAAAAGAAAAGGAAAAATTCACCCAGAGAAGAATAGAGTTGACACTGAACTTTGAGACTTTGACAGAGCGCTGAAGTAAATAAAGTTAGTATCTTTGATAAAGACTCGTTTTTTTCTTCTGTAAAGTATTAAGACAAAAGAAGAAGAGATAGATTTGATCTGAAAGTGAGTAGGAAAATGAATGAAATTAAATGAAAAAGATTTCAAGAAAATGGGGAAACAATAATAGTTATAAGCTTTGGGTTTGGATTTTTTTTTTTCTCCAGAAAATCTAGAAGGGATTTCTCATCAGACTTCAGTATAGTCCAGGAAAGCTGTTATTAGGGACATTGTACTACACAGGATATTTATCTTTTCTAGGTCCACCCTCCCTCCCCTAATGCAGTCCGGCTCCTACGCAGAACACCTTTTATTCTGCACATACGGAATAGTTTTTTTACTTTGAAAACACCTAACTTGTTCTGAACAGATGTTTAGTTTTCAAATTAATTTCAGCCGTCAAAATTTTAATTTAACAGTTGAGATCCCGTCCTGTATGTGCAAAATAAAAGATATTTCGTATAGGAACCGTGATGCCCCTAATGATGCTCGACATGTTTCTATCTAAAGAAAATTAATATATATATATATAAAAAAAAATTTACCTTTAGGAATTGTTTTTTTTCCTTCAGAAAAACAGTTTGAAATATAAATCTCGCTAATCCTTCCCCCCACCCCACCCCACCCCACCCCCTCTTCTGCTAAATATACAAAATAAACTATTAATACCAAAAATATTAGATCCGTCGCCAATTCGTACTCAAAAGATTTTTTTCTTGAGATATTAAAATTTTCTCCAATTTAAATATACAAATTAAAAAATAATTATTAATTTGATTCGGACATATTTTGAATTCATCCAACATTGTGATGTACAAAAATACAATGAGAAAAACATACATCGCCATCTTAATCAAATAGCTAAAAAAAACAAGAATTAATAAAAACTCCAAGAAAATCTCTCTTTCCCTCTAGGTATTATAACCTTTGAGGATGTTCATCAATATTCATAAGAGAAATCAAAGGACGGATCTGACGAGGAATGGGTGCTGCTGCCACTCACTTAGTATTATTATATACCAATTTCGCTATAGTGTAAAATAGGTGTTCTAAATTAAATGTAAGCGTAAAAGACCTGTTAGTTATAAAATAAGTTGATTTGACAATTATATTTTTTTTAAAGAACAACAATTATTTTAAAAGAAATTATGTAAATAATTGTTGTTCTAAAAAAAAATTAACTGTCAGATTAATGCATTCACCGATTGATTAATATTATGCACGTGGGTCCCACATCGTAGTCAGACTGGTAAAATACTGATTTTTTTCGTGAGGTTTTCAACTTTTGGTATATATCAAATTTTCCTCTTTTGGTCGTGCTGTTCACACTGCTATTGCCATATTTGGTTTTGTTTATTTTGGTAACAAGTTCCACTCATATTATTGGAAACTCAATATTCATTATTCTACTCATTATTTTTTTCCTTCTTTTTTCTCATTTACCAATGATTGTTTCTCTTTTTCTTTTTTCTTTTTTTTTTTTTGAATAAATTTTTTATGATGAATTTCGAAGTCAAATAGTCAAGTAACTTAAGTACTTAACCAAAACACATATTAATGTGGATAAAAATTAAATGGGGTATATTTGAAAAGTAAATTGTAATTAGAATCTTAATATGATTTTTGTGAGTCTAGTTATGTTGTGGAATATGTATTGTGTTTGTAAGTGCAAAACATATGTGAACTGTTAAATGATTACGCATGTACAGACATTACCATTTTTTCATTCTGGTAAAAACACAGTCTTTTTTTTCTCTTGAGGTTTTCAACTTTTTGTATTAGTTTTTCTTCTCTTGATAATTTGGAATACTCTCTCTTATAAGATTTTTTCAACTTTAGGATGAAATTTTAAGTCAAATATTCAAGTGATTTGATAAGTCAAATTAAATGGTGTATTATATGAAAAATATATTGTAATTAAAACCTTATAAGACTTGAATCCACATTAAAAAGACATTATGCATTGATTGTCAATCAATAAAGATTTATTTAATTTAAGTATCTCCTAACAAGCGTTAAATTAGAACTAATTGATGGTATGGTTAGAGATTTTCTAGGTTTGGAGAGAAATATTTATGGTATAAAAAACTTAATTGATTGGTGATTAGTGCAAAATCTATGTCAAATTTCATAAGATTTTAGTTATAATTTACCATTTTTTGAGAAACTCTTATAAAAAAATCTCAAATTATGGTAGCACTTGTAGCATATGCATAGTAAATTGTGTGTTTTAAAAATACAAAATATTTAAAATTTTGAGTTCCATTAATATACAAAATTCAAATAAGAATTACAAGCAGGATTTTGTATGATACTTCCTCCAATAAAGAAAAAATGCCTATAAAAACGTTAAAAAAAATAGTCACGTGTAGGAGTAGAAATGAGTTGAGTCGGTCGGCTCGTGAATAGCTCGCGATTCGATTCGATATTCGGCTCGACGAACTCAGCTCATGACCTAAATAAGCGATACATGAGCCAAGATTTGTGGCTCATCTAAAATATGATTCGAGTAGAATTCGACTCATTTGGCTCATGAATTGACTCAATATATATACAACAAAATAGCTTAACATACCCCTAAAAAATATAGTTGCACTTCTTCTCAAAGAAAACCATAGAAATCTCTTATAATCTTCTCATCTTTTCAAAGTGGAAGAGTTAATAATTCATATCGACCTTCTTTGCCCGAAAATAGTTCAAGCATTGAGTTGTGGAATAGATTGTCTATAATCACTTATGACATTAAGAAGAAACTCAAAGTATATTACTACTCGTCTTTTATTACTTATGATAATTAATTATTAGTCCACAAAATACTCTTTTTTATAACAATACTATATGCTCATATTTCTAAGTGGAGAAATATGCCACATAAATTAAATTGCTTATATAAGAAGAATGTTAAAGACCTTTTCCATTTATTAATAAGGATTAGAATTTTTGATAGCTAGACTTTTGTTGGTTTAGATTGGTTTTATATTTTGTTAAGATTTTTTTTCTTTTTTCGGAGTCTTCACATATTATAATTATTAGACAAATATAAAATTTCTAGTATATGTTATTGTACTAAGAAAATCTCTTGATTTATTTTATATGAGTTGGATTTTAAACTCATATTATAAATTACCGTATTTTTTCTAAAATGTTTATAGATAAATAAGTTGAGTTGAGCTGCTCGTGAACTACTGATGAACTGTGCTTGAGTTGAGAAAATTAGCTTAAATCAAATATGAGCTGAACAAAATTAGTGTGAGCTGAGCAGGCTCACCCCTATAGTCATATGTTAATGAAACAACTAAACACTATTGAGA
>JAOWBF010000038.1:7201685-7212122 GCA_028566175.1 Vinca major
ATAGAATATATATGACTAAATATAAATATATTGCTATTTAAATGAACGTAATAATTAATTAAAATATGGTATAAATGTTAGTTATTATTTATTAATAATTCTAACTTCTTCTGAAAATGTCGTCCCATAGGTTTTTGTGTGTAATGACATTTCTCACTTATCTTTGAAATCGTCATTCCCGTGAAATGGCCTTTCCAATTTAAATTGGTCAAACCAAACACTGGAATGAAAAGAAAAGTTGGAATTGTAATTCCTGCGTACCAAACGTACTCTAAAGACGTAAAAAATGGCATTATTATCTTGCATCCACGCGACATTTAAATTTTAATGTAAAAAAAGGCAAAAAATTATCCATATGTATATTCTCATTCTTATACAACCTTACTCACAATTTACTACATGTAAATATAATTAAAAAAAAATATTCATATAACGAATTCTAAATTTCCACAAAAAAAAAATAAAATGATATTTTAGGCATGGAGACAACTGTCAATGTCTAAGACTTAAAATATTCTTTGTTATATAGTGTAAAAATTGTAGTAGTAATAATATAATGATGAATTCATGAGGACACTTCCTTCCTCTTCTTCCGTGGCTTTTTCTCTGCCGCTTTCTTCAATTTGCTTACGTTTCTTGAATAATTTCCTCATTAGCTGCTAAGAAATAACAACAAAGAATTTCAAGGTAATCCCTTTTCTTCTCCTGCTTTTTCTCCTAGTTTTTGGGTTGCTTTTCAACAACTTTTTTGTAAGGAAAAAAAAAACATCATTTCTCGAATGCTCAAGATATGTGTTACATTGATGACTTCTGATTGAATTACTAAGTTTCAGCAGCATTTCCATTTTTCAAGATAAACGACTCTAGATCTTTTTGTAGGACATCTATAGTGTTGCTTCATATGCAACAAGAACATCGCCCATAGTGAATTTATGAGTTTGGACTAATCATATTGTTACATCAGTAGACTAGAAGATTAAGAGTCAAGATAAACCCTTCAAGAAAAAGTTAATAGATGAATAGTAAACTAAATTATAAGCCAAATAATCTTTGAGAAATCAAGCTAAGCAAGCTTGGGATTTTGATGTAATTTTGGGTGAATTATTGCTTCTAAGTTTACTTTAGATTCTGGGATAAGCTCAGATTGTACAACTGATGTTTGATGCAAATCCTAAGAGAGTTTTTTCTGAACTTCTAATTTCCATTGTTTCAGGTTTGATCTTTATTGAGAAGAGAAAAAGAGTTTTGCTTCTGCATTGATGTTATTATCTTCTTGTAACAATGGAGAAAAGATTATCAAAACTTTCTCTGCAGAAACGATCAAGTTGTGTTTGGGGACTGGTTGATATATTTGACTTAGGAAATGGGAGGAGTAATCAGAAGATGCTTACAAATGGGAGGAAAACAGTGCAAAGAGATGTTTCAGGTAATAATTAATCTTGGTTAGGATTGTGGAAGAATAATGATGTTTTAATCTTAAATGAAGCTTTTTCAGACACTTGCATCTATGAACATTTTGCAATCATAAGTTTGATATACTTTCTGCTAAAAAAAGTGAAGGAGTTGTAAGCTTTCTTTGATTGGTTCCTCTCTGGTGAGAGAGTCTCGCCGCGGCTTGAAAATTGTAACTTCTAATAGTTTGACAAATCTTCCCTCCTCATATTACATTGGAGGATTCTCAAGTGTTTTTAAGTACTTGAGAGGAGTCAAACCCGCTTTCTTTGATCTTCTTAAAATTGCCAAAATGAAGATCTGACCAGAGTTTAGAAGCCTAAGAATATGCTAGTTCTTAATTGTGTTCTTGATGGGGATTTTGAGGTTTGACTTGCTTGCTTTTAAATATGCAATTATAGAAGCTTTCAAATTTGTTCTGCAGATATAGAGCATCTTAGAAAGGTTCAAACAATTGGCAGCTGCAGTGGAAAGAGCCAAGTCTTTGAAGTAAGTAGTACTAGCATTTGATTTTAGGTTTCAGTCTATCAGTACCTCATAGAAACATGGATGACTGGTTGAGAAAAAAATTTGCCATTTTCCATCTACTTATTCAGATTTTTTTGGGGGAATATTTCGATTAGTTTATAGTTCGACTTAAATCAGTTCTGGTTTAATTGCTGGAAGATATATATTACCAAGTTAAAGGCCTAATTTTTTTGTAGTACTTTTCGTGTTACTGGAAGACAATCTGATGTTAGATTGATATGAACTACTTTATATTCTTGATTAGCTGTTTAGCTGTTTGTGTTGGAATTGCGCTGTCTGAATGTTTACAACTCATAATTTTACTAATCATACGGTCATAGACGTTTTTCTAATGAATTCGATTTGCATCAGGTTGGAGCTGCCTTGGAAATGCATGATTCTGGTGCATTTGATCAAAGCATAAAGAATCTATTGAATCAAGAACTTGCTACTTTAAAGAAACCAAAGACACAAAAGGAAGCAAGTAAAAAGAAGCTTAAGAATTTAGATTTTGAATTAGTACTTAATCAATTACAAGATGAGCACAAGAAGCCAAGAACACCCTCCAAGAAATTAGCCGATCAGCTACATATACAACATTGGAAAGACAAGTTCCTTCTGGCCGATTCTACTCCTGAAATATTATTGGACAAACAAAACTTAGAAGCAATGTTCGGAGACATCTGCAGTTATGATGAGCTTGATCAGGCTAATGTGCAACTACTTCAGATCACTGCTAAGGCTTTTGTCGATCAGATTTATAGTAACGGAAAAAATATTTACAAGGATGGGGTGAGTAGCAAGTCTAAATACTTTTCAGATGCTTCAGAAATTCTGAACTTAAACATGGATTTATTCCTCAAGCTTCTGCAAGATTCGAATTATCTGTTACCGAAAAATATCCAGCCATTACAGTTTCCACTGATGGACAAAGAAAGAATGAAGTTATATCTAGAATCCGGACCCTCAGAAAGTGGAAGTAGTGCAAGAACGGACAATCAAGATCCTGAAGATACTATGAAGATACAGAAAAGGAACTCGAACAATCCTTTGTGGAAGAAATTTAAGGATCGGTATGGATGTTCCTCAAAAGGCAATGCCACTTCTCAGTCCTCGAAAAAGATAGTTGTTTTGAAGCCAATATCAAACAGCAAGAAAAAATCGGAGGGTGTTTCTTGCCATTGTTCATCTATGCAGGTTCATCAAAGCTTGAAAAATAAGGGGCAGAAGAACGTCAAATCCAATTACTTCTCCTTCAAAGACATCAAGAAAAAATTTCAGCAAGCAGTGGGGGAGAACCAGCAAGAGCAGCAATTGATTTCAATGGATGAACATTTACGAAGACTTGCACGAAAGAAACATTTGTTAAAAGATATTGACATGGGGAACAGTTGGGGTTCTGGTAAAGGAAAATCTGCCCTTCCTTCTGGTGCCGAGAGGAGAGAGAAACGGAGTAAAACTCCCCCGAGTGGTGAAACTGTGGGCAAAAACTTGAACTCTTCAACTAGCAGCAGCTCCAAGCAAAGGCAATTTGATATATTCATGGAAGCAAAAAGACACCTTTCTGAGAGGTTGAGAAATGTTGACATGGGAGATATTTCCGAAAGAAAAGAGGCCCCGAGAACCTTGAAGATGGTACTCTCTTCACCTGAAAATGATCACTTCTTGACCACTTATAGTCCTAAGAGGGATAAAATGACTACGCCCAATACTTTGCAAAATGAAAAAGGAAAGGAAATGGATTTCCCAAGCCCTTCGAAGGACACAGAAGAACTTCCATCTTGTGATTATAGAAGATGTGATCAGTTGGAAATATCTGAATTTACGCCCAAAATCTCAAAGAAGCTTCACGCTGACCCTGAACCTAGTGGTATAAATTCATCATAACTAGAACTTATGCTCTTCTTTATGTGCAGTTTTTTTTTTTTGTTTTTTTTATCAGTTTTGATGGTTTTTGCAGGTTCAATTGATATTCTGAAGGCAAACGAGGTTTTGTTACAAGGAAGTTCGAACATTTTTGAACCCCAATATGAGTTGAACAGCTCTAGTGATGCCAGCAGCAGTCAAGGGTCCGAAACAGCCAAAGAGTATGATGAGAATAGATATATGGATATCTCAGACATGGTAAATCTTTATTCCTTCGTAGTTGAAACGAGATCTTGATTTGAAATCAAACATTCAATTCAATTTTTCTGCTGCCTTGGATAAATTATTTGCTTGAATCCTTTTTGCTGCTTTTTCAGACTGTTCCCTCAGAGAATCATCTGCTTAGGCCTTTGCCGGGCTCTTCTAGATCTCTAAACACACACGAGTTAGAAGTTCTCGATACTGCTAAGTATAAAGAAGAGCATGCAAGTCCAGTTTCCGTACTGGAGCCATTTTCTCCCGAAGATGTTTACAGCCCTACATTCATCACGGATAAGCAAGGTAGATCTCGATGAACTAAAATATATCTGTTTTCCTCTTAAAACCGGTCTGTTGAAATCATTTCGTGACTTTTTCCAGATAAATCCTCGTTACAACCACGCCGCCTTGATTTTGATGATTACTCCCAAGTTATGTCCCCAGAAGATCCTAAAAGCAATCGGAATTTCTTCATGGACGTGGAGGAATCTCTCCACCTATATGTAAAGGCAGTTATGGAAGCTTCAGAGTTGAGTTTCTTGGATGACATTTATCTAAAAGGACCTTCAACACAAGATGTTCTATATACAAACATAGCCGATGGGATGGGATTATGTCCAATCGAATCGTACACTGAACTCCAACTCCTATTCGACTGCATTCATGAAGTCCTGTTAGGCTTATACGAATCCCATTTCGGATGCCCTCCCTGGCTATCATTTCTCAAACAAAAAATCACACCTCTTCCTCTGGAGAAGAATGTTGTCGATGAAGTAGTGAAAGAAGTTAACATGTACCTCCTTCCAAAGACGGTGCAGCCCACGTTAGATGAGCTGATGAGGAAAGATATCGCGCAGTCTGGCTCGTGGATTGATCTTTGTCCCGATACAGAACAGATATTGATTCAAATTGCAGAAGATGTTCTACAAGATTTCATTGAGGATACAATACTTGAAGTTCAAATTTGAAGTCCATTCTTTCTTGTTCTTGATGTAACTATTGAAGTTCTAGTTATTCCTTCATCCAGCTGATAAGGTCATGACCAGTAAGACAATTGCCAGATGAAGAATATGGTTAGCATATACAAAATCTAACAGAGCTAGAGAGGGGAATAGGATATTTATAATTGGATTCACTCTTTCATGTTTGATTATTACATAGTTTATATAATAAGGTTGAGATTAATATAATATTGCTTTTAATTATCTGATTGTAACCATGCTAGCCTTATACTTATTTACTAGTAGCACTATGCAATTGTGGTCGCACGTGGTATAATATTAGTAAAATAAAAATATTTCTTTGATACTTTTTGAAAAAAATACCGTATCTATTTATTTTTTGTAGTAGGAGAGTCATTAACTATTTATTTTTGTAATTAGGGAGTTCTATATTTGTTTTTTTTCATATTTTAATGGCAAAAAATCATCAGTCCCGTTCTTGTTCCCATCCCCGTCCCCAGCCAATTACAATTCACCATTGAAAAAAGTATTTATAAGAATAATAGTAAAGAATTAATACCTTATCATACAAATTCCTAATACACAAACACAATTTAAAGTGTTCTCAGACAAACACTCCCACGAGAACAGAAAAAGCTACATAATTGCTAATATCTTCTTCTTTTCTTTTAATAAAATGCTATTACTTAATATCTTTGAGTAAATAGCTATTTTGTGGAACTAAACTATTTACGTATTCTATTTATGATACTAAACTATTTTTTAACTAATTATATCACTCATTTATTTGTGAGTGTTAAATAATATAACACCACCATTTTTTAAGTGTTTTCCGGCCAATGTGACTTTCATTTGCAAATTGTTGAGGCGCAAAAATAGAATTACGCAAAAATACATTGATCCGTGAGTTACATATTTGATCCAATTTTAGACGGTGACTCAATGTTATTCATTTATGAGCGAAAGAGTTAAAAATTGGGTGACAAAAAAAAATCGGGTCAAATCTTTAACGCATGAATCACTAGGTTGCTACTTAGTAAAAAAAAAAAAGCACTAGGTTATTGTGAAGTTTCAATTTTGCCCCTCAATAATCTGTACATGAAATTCATATGGCAACTTTGACTGAAAAATACCTAAAAAATAGTGGTGGTATATTATTTGACACCTGCAAATAGATGAGAGATATAATTAACTAAAAAAATATTTTAGTACCATAAATAAAAATACGTAAATACTTTAATTTCATACATAGCCATTTACTACCAAGTTGGACAAAAAGATCCTACCCATGAAAAGAAAAGAAAAAAATTGGACACACAAAAAAATAGGACAAATTAGTAAATTCACAACTTCATTTGTAATAAAATCATAAACTATATAAACCCCATAGT
Organism: Vinca major; assembly: GCA_028566175.1. Taxonomy (NCBI): domain Eukaryota; kingdom Viridiplantae; phylum Streptophyta; class Magnoliopsida; order Gentianales; family Apocynaceae; genus Vinca; species Vinca major. The sequence continues at coordinate 7,208,122 of JAOWBF010000038.1, forward strand.
CCAGTCTCCACTTCCCGCCAACCTAAAACCCTATCCCCCCTCTGCAAGAACCCTAAAAAAATCCCCAAAAAATGGATCCCCAGGCAGTGAAATCAAACCTAGTACTAATCCTAGATTACGGTTCACAATACACCCACCTCATAACCCGAAGAATCCGAAGCCTCTCAATTTTCTCACTCTGTATTTCCGGAACTTCCTCACTCAAATCAATAACCGAACTAAACCCATCCGTAATCATCCTCTCCGGTGGTCCCCACAGTGTTCACGCGCTTAACGCGCCTTGTTTTCCTGAAGGATTTATAGAGTATGTTGAGAGTAAAGGGATTTATGTTTTGGGGATTTGTTATGGGTTACAATTGATTGTAGACAAACTTGGTGGTGAAGTTAGGGTTGGGGAAAAACAAGAGTATGGGAGAATGGAAATTGAAGTTGTGAAGGGGGGTAGTAGTGGGATTGGGATTGGGTTGTTTGGGAATAAGGAATGTGGGGATAAGCAAGTGGTTTGGATGAGTCATGGCGATGAAGCTGTGAAGTTGCCTGATGGGTTTGATGTTGTGGCTAGAAGTATACAGGGGACGGTTGCTGCGGTTGAGAATAAGGAAAGGGGGTTGTATGGGTTGCAGTATCATCCTGAGGTATAAAATGTTTGACTGTAATTTTCTAGTAAAGTTTGTTACTTTACTTGCTTATGCTTTGATGTTATATAATCAAGTTCGAAACTTTTTACTTGTTTTCGGGGTTGATATGTAAAGAAGTTTCAGTTTATTAATCTTTTTGCAGTTGATTCTCAAAAAACAGTTTGTAGGAGAAAATTTGGAAATGTTGCTGCTTCTTTTGCTTGGAATAATTTTTTTGGTAAATTGCATAGTGGTTTTTGGACTTATAGGTTTAACTAATGTATTTGGATTCTCATCTTGTTATGTGGAGAATAGTTCTAAGGTCAAGTTTTTGTGTCATTTTCTCGTAGTTTTTGTTTATAATGGAAAAGAATGTATTTTTTGGCTTATAAGACAAGTGCATTTGTCATTGTAAGTTTTTTTAAGAACATTTCGGAAGTTCAAACTTTTAGCTGGAACAAATTTGGGAAGATTTGTTGCTTAGAACAATATTTACTGTTCACACGTTACATGAAAGTTTACCAAATATTATCTTTGAGAGGTTTATTAGAAAGTGCTCCATACACTTTCTATGAGTGTTCCTAGGACATTTTTGTCTAAGAAATCGGCCTTGAGACGTCTGTTCCATGGCGAATATCTTGTAGTAGTGTACAAAGTGCCTAACTTCCTCTCCTTGCTAAGACAGTGTAAGATACTGATAAGTAGCAAAAAGAAAACAAGTTAGTAGCAGGTTGTTCATTTCATGAGGTCATTTCTCGTGAAGTGCTGGAATACTTAAACCTCTGAGACATCTAGCAGTTTGTGCTAATGATAAATCTCTGTTATAGGTAACACATACACCAGAAGGTATGGAAACGCTAAAACATTTCCTCTTTAATGTGTGTGGTGTTTCTGCTGGTTGGAATATGGAAGACGTTCTGGAAGAAGAAATAAAAGTTATCAAGGAGAGGGTGGGACCTGAAGATCATGTCATTTGTGCACTGTCTGGGGGTGTTGATTCCACTGTTGCTGCTACACTTGTCCATAAAGCAATTGGGGATAGACTTCACTGCATCTTTGTTGATAATGGTTTATTGAGGTTTGAGTTCCCCTGTTTCTAAGTAGTGAAGATACAAATTTCTTATTCTTGACTTACAGAAGTGTCGATGGAAGCATGTGATTTTATTTCCTTTCCTGCTGGGGATTCTTATTCTTCTTATTTATTTTGTCTAGGTACAAGGAACAAGAACGGGTAATGGAAACCTTTGAAAGTGATCTTCATTTACCTGTTACTTGTGTTGATGCAACAGATCAGTTCCTTAGCCAACTTAAAGGTGTGGTTGATCCTGAAAAGAAGAGGAAAATAATCGGAAAGGAGTTTATCAACATCTTTGATGCTTTTGCTCATGAGTTGGAGCAAAAATTGGGAAAGAAACCTGCTTACCTGGTCCAGGGGACACTGTATCCTGATGTCATTGAATCTTGTCCGCCGCCTGGAAGTGGAAGAACCCACTCCCACACTATCAAGAGTCATCACAATGTTGGAGGCCTCCCAAAGGACATGAAACTTAAGCTCATTGAACCCTTAAAACTCTTGTTCAAGGATGAGGTTTGATATCTAGCGTGTTGCAAAGTATTCTGTTTTATTTATTATTTTCCTTTTTGAAGGATATACCATACTGTTTCTTCTCACTTGGTGTGCTCCAATTTATTGAAAGGTTCGTGCATTGGGAAAGATTTTAAATGTTCCAGAGGGCTTTTTGAAGCGCCATCCCTTCCCTGGCCCAGGCCTTGCAGTCAGGGTTTTGGGTGATGTGACTGAAGGAAATGCCTTGGATATTCTCCGCCAGGTTTGTGGAATGTTATTAGTTCTATTTGAGGCTTGTTTAATATCTATTTTATACTATTCCTAACAACCATGTACTGCAGGTGGATGAGATCTTCATTCAGTCGATAAAAGATGCCGGAATTTATGATTCTATATGGCAAGCTTTTGCTGTATTTTTGCCAATAAAGTCAGTTGGAGTTCAAGGAGATCAGAGAACACATTCTCATGTTGTCGCATTGAGAGCTGTAACAAGTCAAGACGGAATGACTGCCGACTGGTATTTGTTTTACCTATATTTCGTTATGTTATTTTCCTTTTAATTGGTTACTCATTCACTTCGATTCCTGGACAAAAGGGTTTTTAAGTGCTCATGTTTATCATTTTCTGCCTGATTTCCCCCCGTATCTAACACATTGCAACTTCTAGGTACAATTTTGAACACAAGTTCCTTGATGATGTTGCGAGAAAGATATGCAACAGTGTACGTGGTGTAAATCGAGTTGTTCAAGATATAACTTCAAAGCCTCCATCAACAATCGAATGGGAATAGTTGTACGCGACTTGCAGCATTCAATGAGACGTGAGAATCTCTTATACAAACTAGTAGTTATTTCTGATTGCCAAGAAAGAGAAGAAAATCCATATTCCTCCAGTGTCAAGTTCAGTGACAACTCCAGGAACATCTGAATGTCCTGTGCAATTGTAGTTTTCGGCTCTAGTTTCGGGTTCTTTTCAGATTGTAGGGATTGTTCTTTCTAGAGAAGAAATTCTGCAAATCCATGTGTAAAATTAGATTAAAATACCTGCCATACAACACAAATATGTTTTGATACTATTGTTTTTTTTCTCTGTTTTTCTAGGAGAGGCCCTATCATGACCTTAATATCCTGTTGTTAAAGCAATTCATGCTGGATATTTATGAATTCTTTAAGAGTAAATGGCCGAAAATGATTTGATTTTTTGTTTAGAAGAGTAGATATTCAATTTCGATTAAATATATTATACCGCATTCGGAATCTCTATTGTCTTGTAAGTGAGCTCCAGAAATCATGTAACAAACTTTGCCTTTCTCATTTTTTTTTTGGTTTAACCTCGAGTTGCACTCGGTGTCCACCGTCAATGTGGTGACTAATCCGAATTCAGTTTGTGATTGGCCCGTAACGCGACTGCTAGCGGAGAGAGTCTTACTCATATTGCTATTTTACATGAAACCCTATCACCCTGAGAAAATCCCACGAGAATCGATGTCCACGGTAAGAATTGAACCTCGTTAACGGTGAAGTATATGACAACTCCAACCAGTTGCCCCAAGCCTCGAGATTCACTCTGAAAAGTTTCCACTAGCCCAACTGAGAACCCAATTGCAACTCTTTGAAGGAAACTATGAGCTTTGCAGTTATGTACTACCTAGTTAGGGTGTGATTGGACATCAAAACCAATTTAAAATCTCAGATTTGAAACTAGAGATGGAATTCATTCCGATAATCCCATGATATTATAAGTGGATTGAGTTTTGTTTGGAACAAAATTCCTCGGTTAAATTATTTGTGATAGAAAATATTAAATTCTATCTAAAT
>JAOWBF010000038.1:7267804-7277870 GCA_028566175.1 Vinca major
CCATCACCCTTGCTGGTAGGTGAGGCCACACATTAAGATTAGGACACACATTCTTTGGCCTCACCAGCTAGCAAGAATCAAATCTGGTGCGCTCTTGACTTCCCTACACCAGCATTTATTTTCCCCTTTTGTCTCTTAATCACACATTAATCCTTCGGTTAATTCTAATATGAATCATGATCCAATGAATCATGTTGTTCAAATTCATCCATATCAGTAGAAATATTTTTTTCTTGCTGATATAAATAAATTTAGAACACATGATACGTTAAACAATGGACCATATTAGAACAATTATAACCTTTACCTAACAACTAGCCTTACCTTAACTTCACTGAACTGTCCCTCCAATAAATAACCAGAGGGCAACAACTACCCTTAAATAACTGACATTTCCAATTCTACCCTCTAACAACTTCTTTAATTACCACAAAAGAAAATGACAAAAGCAAAACAAAGAGGGGCAGGTTAAGGTATTAATTAGGAGGAGTCTTGATCAGCCTGCTGCATTGGTGCTGAAGTTGCCGGTGCCGGCGGCTTGGTAGACGAGGCGATAATGGTGCTTCCGTTATCCGCGGTTGAAATGACATTATTGCCATTACCTAATGCTGCAGTGATTTGCTGAATTGTATTGCATAGGTTATGGTTGATAGCTGTGACACTTGAAAGATTGAGCTTTGCAGTTGGTATGGTGCTAGCTAGGACTTGAAGTCCAACAGTTAGTAAGCATCCTGGCTCCTGGACAAGGGCGTTTTCGGTAGATTGTGCATTCTTAACCTCGCCGCCAGTAATGCTTGAGTCTTGGTGGTGAGGAGGGGCTGGCATTGGATGAATGACAAACCCTAAGGGCAAAAGAGGAATGCACGAAGGATCCTCGCCATTCATTGCTAGCTGAATTGCTTCGACATCAACAATGGCGTACACGACTAGACTACCCGAATCATCGAAGCAGCTCTCTTGCAGCATAAGCTCTACTCTCTGTGATGAATTGCTTGCCACCTGAATCATGCAGGAAACAAAATCCAATATTATTATATTACTCGAATAAGGCCTAACGAGTAACAGTCAGACTCTGCAAACACTTCCAAAAAATGGACCGGACAAGTACTTTAGGCAATATGATTATATTATTAAAAGAAAGACAATGATGCCTAATGTACTTACATTGATACGAAGAAGAGAAATGCAATTTCCAGGATTTGAACCGTTCGCGATGTGAGCAACCTCTTGTAATGAATTACCATTGGAAATAACATCCAACTGTTGCAATGTGTTAACTAATATTAGCTCATAAAATAAAAAATAAAAAAAGGGTTTGTGGGGAGCAATATTAACCTGAGCTCTGCGGCATTCGTCTCTCAAGAACTCGAAGACCTGGAAATGAGAGTACGGTAGCCAAGTAGTTGATACAGCACTAAGGACTAATCCGTTGGGTTCGCCCGGATCAACGACTTTCCTCGGGGTAATTCTAATTGTATCTTCAGGAGAATCAGAAAGAGCTGTCCATGTTTGCCCACAAGAAGTACCGATGTTGAGAGAAAAAGTCCTAATCATCCTTTGAGATAAATTCATCAAATTCTTCCTTGCTTCAGGTGATGGAATCACTGTAACATTTTTTCGAAAAGAAAGTAAAATAATCAAGAGATCATCAAATATATTCTATGTAAACAAAGGAAATTAATTAATTAATTAAATAAATCACCTCCTAGATCAGATATGTTTCTAGCCATTAGGCTTGCAATCCTCTCACATTGCCTCTGCAAAGTGGCTAACCAACGCTGCGCCCCGAATGCCAAACTGCTACTCACAAATTTATTAAAAATTTGATGGGCATGATTTAGCTCAACCTCCACATGTTCAATCCAAGTAACCTATAAAACATATGAAAGAGCTTTTATTGAGGAAAAAAAAATGTATTAAAATAAATATTATAGGAAAATGATGAAAGTAGAACTTTACACTAGAGTATCCATTAGGCATATCTTGAATAATGCAGCCAGAGGGTTTTTTCTTGTAATAGGGAAATGTAGGAGCATAGCTGTTATGAAAACTATCAAGGGGGAAATCGACGATAACCCAAGTTTCTTGTTCGACATTTTGGTGGCAGTAACGAAGAAAATGCGACTCTCTTGAGGGGACTAAAGGAGAGAGCATTTGAGTTTCTGCAAACATCTGTAAGATACAAGGAGGAGAAGAAAAAAAATTTAGAAATTAAATAACACTTACTGAGAAAAGCGCCAAAAATAACACAATAAAATCGAAGAAATTATAAATACAAACCAATCGAAGAGATCCACTGGCATGCCCGGAAACACCCGAATTCACCACTTGAAGTGTTTTTGCTCTTGAAACAATAGAAGGGAACAGCTCCATCCATTTACCCTGAAAACGTCAAAGAAAAGATGGTTCAGGAATTGAATTTTGCCTTAATTTTCGTTAAAAAAAAAAAAAAATTGTTTAAGAGAGAAAATGCGAGAATAAAGTGAAAATTTTGTATAAATTAAAACTTACTGCATCGAGAAATGCATCAACAAGGGTAATGCTATTCATTATAACAACAGCACTATGGCGACTCGCTTCAGTCCTGATTTCACTAGGATTCTGCTTAAGTTCACCAGGCCATGGGAACATCCTCAAATATTCTTCAACATGAAGTACTTCTTTGTCATTTTCGTCGGGTCGGATCCAGAGAGGCTCACCCATTTGGCACATCTTCAATAGTACCTCAACCGATGAAATGGCTAGTTCCATAGCCAGATGTTTCTCCTCTTCCAATATTAGAACTCCACCCCCACCAAAGGTGGAAGTTTCTGGCATGAAAGAAACCGTCTGATTGATCATGTCAGAACAGCTTCCCGTAGGGTCATGATCAAATTTTCTAGGGAAAACATGCATATCCATATCCATTGAAGATGGCTCCAGAAGCGAATTCGAAATTATCGCATGAATTGGCCTTCCAGTGTATTGTGAAATCAGAAGGCAAACACGTTCAAGCTGTAAATTTTTTTCAAGAAAACAAACACTAATTAAGTGATCATGTAGTGAAAAATCAAGAACTTTGCATAACATAATTATACAATGTCACTTGGACTGCTGATAACAACTTTTTAATTACTGAAAACCCTTCAATTTGTTAGTAAAAGTAAAATTAAATAGTATCAGAAATTAAATGCGAAACAAGAAAATTAGAGATTTAATTCTCCAGGCATGCTTAGCCAATACATTAGTCATTACATAACCAATTGACATAGTGAAGACTGATAATAAGGTAAAAAAACCGCATGTACCTAATTGGTGTCTCATGTCTCGACCACTCAGAATTCACCACGTGTCCCTATACTTTCTAGTTAGTAGAATTGGAAGGAGATTTTCACGTGGCGAATTTTCAATAGTTGTGACAGATATAAAAATACCAGTTAAACAATATATAAAAAAGATAATTAGGATCGATTTATTACCTCATCTTTTAACTTGGCATTTTCAAGACGAACTTGTTGCTCATCATAGCCTATTTCTGCGAGCATAGCCGGACCTCCACAATTAGGGCACATGACATTTCTTAACGCCGTTTGCAAACGATAATTTTCCGTCTTTAAATTCTCATTCTCAGCTCTAAGTATCACATTGTCTTGCCTGTCGTGCTGTGCCTGCAAACAATTAAGGCCGTTAACATCACCATTAATTATAAAATTATCAAGATTTAATCATATTCGAATCCCACTAAAGAATTATTCATAATTAATCAAAAATAAAAATAAAAATACTTTTCATATTAATCTTGATAAAAACAGCCCCATGCATTAAAGATGATGTAGGTAGGGGTTGACGGCAAACCCCACAGCACAATATTAATGGAGGTTTTCAGACAATGAAAGCAACCAGAAGTTAATGTCTTCTTGCCTAGTAAGCGTGGTGAATAGCTAACGCTTTCAACTCAAAAAAGCATTTTTCTTTACTAACACGGTTTTGACTTTGCAGTAAAAACGTGTTAAAACGCATTGGAAAACGTGAAAGATTTTAGTAACTTTTAGGGTTTCCATTTCCAACTGCCTTACTGTGAAAATTAATGGAGGATAGAGGGGAAAATTTCAAAGTAGAATCGCCCTTGTGAGACTGACTCTACGGTCATCTCACATGAGTTAAAACGGACCTACTTTGTAAGTAGATCCTGTCCCAACTTATGTGAGAGGGGTATAGGACAAGTCTTACCAGGGAGGGGAGATGGGGTGGATGCTAAAATGCGCACCTTCATTTGGGTTCGGCGATTCTGGAACCAGAACTTGACTTGGCGTGGTTTGAGGCCTAAATCTTGGCTTAGTTTCATCCTTTGCTTATCATCTGGATGTGGGCATTCTTTAAACAACCTGTTTAAGCATTTTAGAAAAAAATTAATGTATCAGTTTTCATTGCATGTTTGAGAAAAAGAAAAGTTAATTAGAAATAGAAAATTTAATTTAATTTTAATTGTTGGGTTTCTTGTGAAATCGCGAATTAAGGGGGAAAGAGAGAAGGGAATGAGTCTGTCTTTCTTCCTGAATTCGGGATCTTCTTAAGTTTCGTAAGAGCTATAAACCCCTTTTCCCATTCCCGTTACGAAACTCATAAGAAATCCCTAATTTGAGTTTGGTGATAATGGTCCTTCCGTCCACAACTGTGACGAAAATAATTAATTAATTTTTTTTTAAAAAGACCTTCATGACACTGGGTTAATTTGGGTAATTCACTTGAAAATATAAGAGATGAAAATTACCAATCGCAAATTGTTAAGGGATGCAATTCACCAATTTGACCCAAAAAAATTACCCTAACCGACGCATCCCACCCTCTCTCCAGACGCATCCCACAACCCTCCATCTCCGCCTTCTTCCTCCTGCTCCTGCTCCACCTCCACCTCCACCTCCACCTCTTCAAATTTAAATTTTAATACTAAAAAAATCCCAGGTATGAAACCTCCCATCTCCATCTTCTTCTGGTTTTTTTTTACTTAATTGTTTGATTCAAGATTGAATCTTTACTTAATTTTGTGAAAAACCCATGTTTTGTTTCTCTCCTTTTGTTCATGTTTTTGTTAGTTACCATGAAATTCATTTTTTTTAAATTTTGCTGACATTATTGAGAATCCCAAGTATGAGTGAATTGTTTGATTCAAGAACGAATTTTTACTTAATTTTGTGCAAACCCCATGTTTTGTTTCACTCATTTTGTTAGTTATTATGAAATTCAAAATTTGAATTTTTGCTGATATTACTGAGAATCCCAGGTATAAGACCTCCCATATCCATCTTGTTTTTGGTTGTGTTTATTTTTACTGAATTTTGTGATTCAAGATTGATTTTTTACTTGATTTTGTGCAAAACCCCATGCTTTTGATGTGGGTTTCAACTTTCAAGATTTGTTTTGGGTGCATGGCTCTGTATTTTCTTTAAGTTGGTTAGGAATAGATGTCAAAGGCTGCTCATTTAAGTTATAAGGATGGCCTGTTTTATTTGTACTTGAAGATGGTGAACTATGTTATCTTTAAAGATTAGATGGACTATTTTGTTAATTCTGTATTGTAATGCCTTAGTTCTAAATATACTTTACCAAATTATTCTTTCGGAAAGAAAGAAAAAAAACACGAGTTTTTAATGGTTAGTTTATCTTGATTTCTTTCCATAAACAGTGACCAGTGAGTCTGTATTGAATTATTCGACATGGGGCTGATATTCATATGTATCTACTCCTCCAATTGAAATTAGCTGTCATCGTAGGAGAGTGCACTCAGATGAAGAAAATTATTGAATTCTCTACATTTAATGATAAAAATACAATATTGTCACTCTCTTGGTCCAAAGGCATTTACTCCTATTACTAGAATATGGGTAAATTTGAAAAGAAGAAATGCGCTATTGATTTTCTAGAGTGATAGATAATTAGAAACCAAATGGGGGAATTATATTTACCTAGCTTATCTAAGTTATCCTCCATCTTGCTTTTTGATGTGATTCAAGTGATCCTGATCTTGGGCTTCTTTTTTTCTGATCAAATATAAACTGGAGCACTAGCAAGAAAATCTTTGGTTCTGTGTGCCGATCAATGGGGCACATCTTTGTTTTGAATTTAGTCTTATGCTGTTCAAATTTTATCTTTGGCTATTCATATGCATGATATCTGACTGCGAATTTGGCACGAGGAACTTTCGGTGGCTGATTAAGTCTACATTTCAGGCATAAAGAATGGCACTAATGTCTCAAGGAGGTTCCTATTGCATTCAGTCTGAGTTAGTACGTTTTAAAACTACACATGGTGCAGTTTATAGCTTTAGCAATAATGTAGAAGGATCCAGAGTAAAAGAAGCTTTCTCCGGCTTGAATTTTTCTTCATCAAGTTCCTTAAAGGCAACACAAGGTTTGCATTTTGACTGTGCTGGTAAAAAACATAAACGGGGAAATCAAGTGATAGTTGCCGCCAGCCCTCCTACAGAGGATGCTGTTGTTGTTGCTGAGCCACTGACAAAAGAAGATCTTGTTGGATACCTGGCTTCAGGGTGCAAACCTAAGGAAAAATGGAGGTTCAACTTTTATCTCTTGTTGGTACTTTCATTTTTTAGTTGCAGCATGTTCCTGCAGACGGATGCCGATTATTTGTGTGTTTTCTGATGATGTGATATTCAATTTTTCAGAACTTGTATGAGAACAGAATACCTTAAATCTACCAATTTTTTCCATGCTTAACTTATTGATTAATTTGTGTTTCTAGTAATGCTAAATTTCTTTCCCACGTAGAATCCATGTGTTTCCATTGGACTTTCATATGAATATATAGTTATGAAATGATTGCATAATTCTGTTCTTTTTTCTTTCTTTCTTTCTTTCTTTTGAATTCAGATCCTTCTGCATGGTTTTCTTAATGTTTATTGAAGGTACTGAGATATGGACTGTCGTCTAACATCCTGAACAGAACCATCCTGAAACCAAGTTTATCTGCTCTTTTCTTGCTTGACGTCCTTGTATGAATGGTTCTCCTTTGGTTATTTTGTATTCTGTGCTCATTTTGAACTCTTATGAATCTTTGGCTTCTACCAGGATTGGCACTGAACATGAAAAGTTTGGCTTTGAGTTTGGGAGCCTTCAACCTATGAAGTACGAACAAATATCAGAGTTGCTTTATAGTATTTCTGAGAGATTTGATTGGGAGAAAATAATGGAAGACGGCAATATTATTGGTCTGAAACAGGTAATACTTGAATCTGTCTTTTCTATGGCAGATTTCTTTTCAGACAGGCTCATGTGTTTTAGGTCATCTACTGTTGACGAGGAGTTTTACTTTGATACTTGGTCAGGGAAAGCAAAGCATATCACTGGAGCCCGGTGGTCAATTCGAGCTAAGTGGAGCTCCCCTTGAAACACTCCATCAAACTTGTGCAGAGGTTAATTCACACCTTTACCAGGTCTGTGAAACAAAACTTCTGTTATACATATTTATATGTATTTATCGCAAGATAGTGTATCGATTAAAGCCTCAACAACCCTCCCCGGTCAACCTGTGTTAAAGAAATAAAAAGTCGAATCAGATTCTAAAGGTTAAATCTCTAGTTGGTGCATTTCAAAATCCCAGCTTGCACTTGACTGCAAGTTAATATGCCTGTTTGTCTTGGATGTTAAAGGTTAAAGCTGTTGCAGAAGAAATGGGCATTGGATTCTTGGGAATCGGTTTCCATCCTAAATGGGCAATAAAGGATATTCCCATAATGCCCAAGGTAATATAGATAAGAGCTTTCCAATTTTTGTCTGTGGCCTCTTAAACTGCAAAATTCATTATGTCTCTGTAGTTATAGTGTCATTCTGTAAGTTTTAATCTACTACCGCAGATGCTGACTGTATTTTCTGACTCAGGGAAGATATGAGATTATGAGAAATTACATGCCTAAAGTTGGTACACTTGGTCTTGATATGATGTTCCGAACATGTACTGTCCAGGTGAGATCATATGTTTTATTATTAGTTTTTCACAAAACACTGATTCTTCATCTAAAATGATATATGTATTAAAATTTATTATTATCGGAACTGTTTCTCCGAAAGTGGGAAGCCAACTATGTGGGTCTTCCTTGACACCTAAAATGACAAATGAAATCATTTGTTAGTCATGTGTCCTGGTCTTTTGTAAATTCATGGCCGCGCCTGAACAAATGCTATTTTTATATTTTTCTTTACAGGTAAATCTGGATTTCAGCTCTGAAGCTGATATGATAAGAAAATTCCGTGCTGGTCTTGCGTTGCAGCCAGTAAGAAACCTTGTTCATATCTTTTAGGAAAGAAATATTTGTTATTTGGATGAAGTATAACTTGTTAGTCAAACAGATCGCTACAGCTTTATTTGCAAATTCACCTTTCACAGAAGGAAAGCCAAATGGATTTTTGAGCATGAGAAGGTACGTACGAGTGATGATTTATAGACTTTCGCCCATTATTTGGATCTAATGTAACTTCCGGTGTTGTTTTCTAGCCATATTTGGACAGATACAGATAACAATCGCGCAGGCATGCTTCCCTTCGTTTTTGATGACTCTTTTAGGTAGGTTATCCTAGTTTGTCTACAATTATTCTTCATGCAATTAATTCATCCTTATGGTGATATACTTCATTCTCATTTTCCAGTTTTGAGCAATATGTGGAATATGCTCTTGATGTCCCAATGTATTTCGTCTACCGGAAAAAGAAATATGTTGATTGTGCTGGACTATCCTTCCGGGTTTCTTCCTAAACCTTAATACTTTTTCTTCAGATCTTAATGTCAAAAAGAGATTCTTCTATCTGAATCTTTTGCAGGATTTTATGGCAGGAAAGCTTCCTAATCTTCCGGGTGAATATCCAACCCTCAATGATTGGGAAAACCATCTCACAACAATATTTCCAGAGGTCTACTACTGCTTTGGGGCGTTTTTTTTAAAGAATATTCTATAGTTCTGGCATGTTCCCATTCTTCACGCGACTTGCTGATAGATTGAGCTATGTTTCATTCCAGGTGAGGCTTAAAAGGTATTTGGAGATGAGGGGTGCTGACGGAGGACCCTGGAGACGGCTATGTGCTTTGCCTGCATTCTGGGTATACAGCTTCTTTTATTGACATTACAACTTTTTTCTTCTATGTGGGAAGACTAAGCCACACAATGTTTCTCTTAAGATATAAATCATGCAATGTATTTTAGCAAATTTTCCGTGGCTTGCCTTCATGAATTAGCTGCTATTCACCTTATCTGATGTAGTATTGGAACGTAAACCGCTGTTCTGAATTTCAGGTTGGCATATTATATGATGAGGTTTCTCTTCAAAATGTCCTGGACATGACAGCTGATTGGACAACGGAAGAAAGGCAGATGCTGAGGAATAAGGTAATCTAATTTTTGTTCGAATATAACGAGATAGACTATGATGTCCTTCAGATGACAGGCATTTAACCACAAAACCTTTTAGTAGGTACCAAAAAGTGGTTTGAAAACACCATTCCGGGATGGATTGCTAAAGCACGTCGCACAAGATGTCATGAAGTTGGCAAAGGTGCGTTTATTATAAACTCTATATACATTCCTTTCATTTAAAAGCTCGATTGGATAATAATAATAATGTCTGTTGCTCTAATTTTCTTCTTTCGCGTATATTACAGGACGGTTTGGAAAGGAGAGGCTATAAAGAAACAGGATTCTTGAATGAAGTTGCTGAGGTTGTCAAAACAGGTGAGTTTAGCAGAAACTAGTTGGCACTACATTTCACCTGGGAAAATAAACACTTGACGAATGTAACGCAAGCTACGTAACCAATAATAAACCAGAATCGCTACTTATAGCCAAAACAACGGGGCGAATGGGGGGCGGGGACCATAAGTGGTGCGTGAGTTTAGCAGCAACTAATGATGTTTCTAAGTTGTTTTCATAGGATGTTCTGTGTTTTTCACTCTGTCTTTCCCCTGGCAGGCGTGACACCGGCTGAGAAGCTCCTGGAATTGTACCATGGAAAGTGGGGGCAAAGTGTTGATCCTGTGTTTGAGGAGTTACTCTATTGATAACAGCAGCGCGCGCGGAAGAAGG
>JAOWBF010000038.1:7289832-7308216 GCA_028566175.1 Vinca major
ACTCTATTGATAACCGTGGCGCGCGCGGAAGAAGGAAAACTTGGCAACATCTTTTTTTCCCATCAGTTGTACAACGATAGATTCCCCATCAGAGCATTTTTAACATAGAACTTAGCAAAACTTCTGAATGGGGTTTTCCAAAGATTTGAATCTATTCTTGAGATTTTTCTTTTGTAAACAAGAAATAAATTTACGAAGATTTATGTGGTTCGATCAATGTGACAAAGAAAAGAGCTCTATTATTTCTATTTTAGAGTTGGAGTGAATTATAATTCATAGGCATCTGATCTCACTAGCTACAAAAGCCATATAGCACTGTACATAAATTACAGCATGGCAAAGCTTCTTCAAACTACCCTGTGCATATATATAACTTGAAAACCATCAACTTTTTTTTTTTTAAATATAAACTTATGATCCCTTCTAATGGTTTAAACTATTAACCACATCGTACGGGAACGGTTCAGTCAGTCTACTATAAACAAGGCCAAAGTTGTAATTTCACCAAGGGAAGCATCTAGACAATCCACCAACTTAACCAAAAATCAAATTGTTTTCTAGCAATGCTGCGAAAAAAATGCTTCAACAAAACCAGACTATCTATCTAGTCTCAAGCAGCATAGAGTTTAACGCGCTTTTTCAAGATTAGGTTTTTTGTATGATTTTTTGAAGTTGAAGATTCATTAATCTTTCTGCCCCGGGACAAGATCGTCTGTACCTGTGTCTATTGCCCTGCAATGAGCGCGATTAGCTCTATCTGGAGGAAGTTGTATTCCTTTTCTCTTCGAGAACTGAACCCTCTCTTAGTGCAATTTGTGCTTCATTCTCCCTTCCCAGCGCGAAAAGTGCAGCAGCTTGCAAGTATGACGCGATGTGCCAAACTGGAGATATCACTTGTGCTTGTACTGCATCGTTGAGGGCTTCTTGGGGCATATCATTCATCAAATAGGAAACGCTACGGCGAGCAAAAACCGTTGGGGAGACCATAGTTCCAACATCAATAAACTGCAAAGGATTGTTAAAAAACGTGACTCGGGAGTTCAATAGGCAAAATACTTGTCAATGTGGATCCTTCCAAGTTTAAGGGACTTTTGATTTCTAGAAGTTCAAGCAGAAAAATAGAGATCTAACCTGTGAATAGCAATCAATTGCAGCCTTAAACTCCTTATGGCGGAAAGCAACATCACCCTTCTTCTTAGAGTTCAATGTTTCCTGCATCTGATTTGTCCACATCTGGAACGACAGCTGTATGAAAAACAAATTCAGTTATTAGTGAATAAAAAGTAATCACGTGGCACAAATGGCCTGCAGAAGAACATGCTTAAGGAATAAAAAGGTAAAAGATATAGAAAAATGTCAGAACAATATGTAAAATCAAAGCGAAAACTGATAGCTATCTTTAAGAACATCAACTAAAGCAGTGATATAACGGATGATTATATAACTAGCCTTCCAAATACTAATTATATAACGCGAGGGCAAGACATAATGAGAACTCTTCAGTTAAATAGAAAATCACTTTTTTTAATCCCTTGAGACGGTGGAGCACCTAACCTCCCGTATTGTGGAACAGGTAGAACAGTGGAGTGTTACTGCTAGTAGCAAACCGGATATGAATTGCAAAATAAAGTCGAGATTGAAGACAAACCTCAGTTGCTGCTCCTTCGTCATCTTTGTATCCAAGTTTTTCTACAACCTCATGCATAGCAGTTAAATCCATTCTCTGGCAAGCTTCACCAAGAGGAGATAAAAACATAGCTTCACCACCTTGGGGTATGCCCATCAGTACATGGGAAGGAACCTGCAGAGCAACTTCAATCAGAAAATGGACTGAGGTACCATACATATGGTTCATCAACAACTACCACATTTGCAGATATCGTGCAAATTCAGGTATAGGAAGTTTTAAAATGTATATGCTCCATCACTTCTAGAAATGACAAACCTCAGTCTCTTTCTGAAGAGGAATCAAGGAAGAAACTAAAGATTTTGGATTTGGCCGCTCACGCGGCTCATACTGTAGACATCTTGAGGCTAAACGCACCAACTCAGTTCCATCATCACTGGAAAATTGACCTTCTATGCAAGAATCTGTTAGCATTTGCAAATTCCGGTCCCTTATGAGATCAAGTGCCTAACAAGATGAAGACTTGTATCAGTTAGGTAATTTAGTACATTCATTTGGACAAGGCACAGAAGTACCAATGTCACTTTACACGGTCTCCCAAGCATATTCTCAATCCTCTTGGAAGGGAGGAACTATAGATTTAATAACTCATGGGTACCTAATGCTTAATAACAGTAACAAGTTGAACTCTGGCCAATCTTTTGTAAGAGAATCAGCAGAAAATTAATACTTTACTACTTCTCAGGAAAAATTTAAAAGAAAGTACTGCTACTAACTAGGACATTCACCGGTTTTTTGCTTAGAGATACAAAAATAGTAGTTGAAACAAAATGACAAAGCATCAATAGGTCATATCAGAGAATAATTAACACGAAGCTCTTACATGGCTTGGAGGAATGTGTTTCCCACTGAGAAGGTCGAGCAAAAGTGTGCCAAAGCTATACATCACACTTTCAGGGGTAATCCGTCCTACAAAAAAAAGTAGAATATCCTTTTTAAGGGATTGAAGACTTGGGAAGGTAAAATTCAGACAAGAAACAAACGCACAAGCATCAACAAGAAGAACACCATAAAATTTTATTCTTATGCAAGAATTCAACATACATCAGGTGACAATTATTATTCTAATCCCTACACACCTTAAACAATAATAGAATAAAACTCATAAAAGTATTGCTCATCATGAAAAAGTCCAGGAAAACACTCGAGTCTCATACATGGATTAAGTATATTCACAAACATCATAATGATAACATGAGAAACTCCATTTTTTGTGCAGAGTAATTTAAAAAGAATCCCATACCGGTCCGAAGGTACTCGGGGGGAGTAAACGCTAGGTTTGTACTGTAACTTTTTCCATCTCTACTGTTCTTCATTAAACCAAAACATGATAGCCTGAGATTTCCCTCCTAAAAATGGGACAAGATATATTCGTATATAGAGCATTAAATGCACGCCCAAGGCATGTTGCAACAAAACAAGTAAAAAAACAACTCAAACTAACTCTTACATCAAAGACAAATTAATTCTTACCTCTTCAAAAAGTATTCTGTAAGCATTCAGATCGTGATAGAGAGCCCTTCCTTTGCTTGTACAATATTCTAGAGCTTGAGCAACAAATAAAGCTACTCTTAACCGCATTGCCCATTTCATTGGTTGTGATTCCCCTGAGCAAATATTCAAATAAAACTCAGTCATACAACAAGGAAGGAAATCAAATGTACCAAAAGAGCGCTTTTAGGAAACAAAAAATTGTTGAAGAAAGAAAAAATAAAACCAAAGCTAATGGATATGACGAAACCACAATTACTACATATAAGGGAACAAGATATAAATGAAGTACGAATATAAGAAACGTGACAATACAAGCCCAAGGCAGAAAAAGATGGTTAGATGTCTAGATGTAAGAAAATCTTACAATGGAAGAGATGCTTTGCGAGTGTCTCATTGGGCATAAATTCTGCAACAAGTAATCTCTCATCACCTTCATAGCAACAACCTAGTAGATTTACTAATCTATTATTCCTGAGTTGACCAACAGCTCTTGCTTCTTCCTGTGGTAATCATTCCAAAAAATAAATGTCCAAGCTTTCATAGCAAATTAACCAAAATATTACCAAAGAAAGATCTAAGCAAAAAGGTAAACTGGGGTGGCGAGAAGATACCCCAAATGGCCAACATAGAAATCTTGGGCCTGTGATTATTTAATTTTACAACGCCATTTCAAGTTTTTCTTCTATTGTAAGAAAATATCATAGAATTTCCTTTAGGAGTCAGCGGCGAACAGCCATTTTATAAAAAATAAGTAGATCAGCAACACTTCTAACTGAACACAACTTGTAAAACTGAAAAGTTTTCTGAAATGGAAATCTAGAGAAAAGAATATTTCAAGTTGGAAAAAAACTAAATCTTAAACCTTTCCAAAGAGGAAATAAATGGCCAAAAATGGCAGCCTAACAGCTTTGCTTACCAAGAACTGTCGAGACTCAGGCCATGCAGATTTGTTGAAGCGTTTGACAGCAATTCGTCTCTGATTTTCTAGCTTCCCTTCATAAACAACATTTGGGGCTTTCTCCCCATGTTCTGACACTATATTCTCTACGGCAAATCCTGATGTAGCTATCCTAAGTTGTTCAATGGTAAATTCCCGAAATGTAGGCAAATCACTGACTTCACTCTTCTCCTCATTTTCTGCTCGAATACAAACAAAATGAGGAAAAAGATTTTACTCTCTAGCTCATTAATTTCAATAACTACCATATAAAAGAAAGTCAAGAGCATTAATTTACCAGCACTATGAGCCTCAGTAACGGGTCCATTTTGTTCCGAAGTCCAACAGGAAGAAAGTTTAGAACAATCACAGCCCATTGCAATGCCAATTTCTCTCAGAAGCAAACAACAATGAACTTTAAACCGTCAAGGACAACAACCGTTACTCGCAACTTTTCCGCCGCTCACAAACTCCCCACTTAACCAATTGGAAACAAACAGGTTAAACTTACTAGAAGACGAACTCAAGTTTTACCAAATAAACAGATATACATTCTCCAAAATAACTACATCCGTGCACGTGGTTGCAACACACTCAATGCAATTACTTCCCAACAAGGTTCCCAGATTGACAATACTTTGGAAGGGGGTTTGCCCATTTCAATCATATACTCGTAATAGAATCATGTAAAGCAAAAAGCAATCAAAATAGCATGTTACATAATTAAGTCAAGCAGTAACCCAAAAAGCAATCAAAATACCTTTTATCAGTAATTCAAATCTGAGTCAACTAAGAAAAACAAGAAAATCTAATAAAGATCCTCATTGTTTATCCCCAAAGCTCAACTTTTCAGCTCCTTTCTACAACCAAAAACAGAAACAAAGCTGTCCCCTTTACTCCAAACCAAATCAAGAAAAACTGTCCAACTCACAGCACCTGAAAACCCAAATACAAATTAAACAAAAGTCAAAATAAAAACCCCACTTAAAGAATCCCCAAACTAACCATAAAAATCCAAACTTGCAACCAAACCTTGAAAATCAAAACCTTTTTTAATCCAGCTCCAATTTTTCAAGAAACCCCCAAAAATCAAACGACTCTTCGATTTCCTACCTTCCCAATCTCAATATTCGTTTTTTCCACACAAACAACATTCATTTAAACAAAAAATCACAGAGTTTTAAGGTTGAATATGAAGAAAAAGATAGAAATGGGGAAGAAAGTGTATTTTTTGTCCTCGAGTGTGGAGAAGAGAAGAAGAGGTAGGATTTGTTTGATTATTCCAAGTGTCCGTGTTGTGCCGTGTTGTGTCGTGTAGATCTCATTTTTAGTGTGTAACCAATTTTGTTTTATTTTCTATTTTTGTCTAATTTTTTGTAATGATTTTTATAAATAATTTCGATCGACATAAAACACAATTTTCTATATAATTTTGGGGACTCATAACTTATTAATTAAAAGCCCATAATCAATTGCAAGTCTAATGGACACAACTCCAAATATTTTTAAAATATATTTTTTTCTTATGATCTAATTCGAGAATATTTAATACGACTAAACAGATAAGATTTTGTAGGACAAGTATGTGAACCATTCTACGACTGAATATGTATTATGAGTGACTCAAACTTGCTATTTTACCATGTACATATGTTATAAGGGTCATGAGTGAGAATAAATTATCCGCAAGGATAACCCAATTAGTTATGGGGAGAAATATTGTGTAGAGAGACACATGATTGATTCTTGGTAGCCGCGGTGTGGAAGTTTCAACCCTCCAACGTGGGGTGGCTTCTTATAGGCACCAAGTTAAAAGTGCTCCAACCTGTTCAGGTTGTTGAGCCGCCATAATTTACATCCTCCAGCTACTCTGTCATATCGGAGTGTAAGGGTCATATGGTCGTGAATATCGCTTTTGTATAGAGAAATGAGTGAGAATAAATTGGTTTGCTTACTATACCACCACTCTCTTGTCTTAAAATATTAAAATTGTTTGGTGATGGGAGTGATTTTTTTTTTTTCTTCTGAAATTGGACAACTAGGAAAACGGATGGATTTTCCTTTTCGGTTTGAATTTTTTTTGTTTTTTTTTTAAGTTGGCAATAATCAATTCTTAATATTCTGAATTACTATATTTACCGATATATTTTTATAATTGCAGAAGTTATTAAGAAAATCACATTCGCTTAGCATGCTGAAATTGTAAAGGGTGATAAGTCAATAAAAAGATAGACAGATGAAATATTTTTTGACTATGCGTTTGAGGGACTCGATGTTCATTGCCAATATGGTGACTAAGTTGAGTTTGGATTCACAGTTGTAACCGCTAAATGGGAAGAGTCTTACTTATACAAATAGAGATACAACTGCGAGAAAATTTCACAATAATCGATATCTACCTATAGATTCGAAAACTCGTCAACAGTGCGACATAATAATTTTAAACAATTGCCCATAACTCAGGGTTAGACAGAGAAAATATTTAACTGAATAAGATTGTGAGCTTAGATATTTCCATCAATGTTGTCAAAATCGCGAGTTGGATCGTAAAATCGTACGATTTTACGATCCAAACACCCAAAAACGAGTTGGATCGGTGTAAAAATCGCTGGGAGGTTGAATCGTTCTGGATCGTCGATCCAGATCGTAAGATCGTAGGATCTGACGATCCATAACGATCCAACATTTTCTCTTCAAATCGGAATGTGAAGAAGAAGAAGAAGAAAATGGGATCAAGAAAAGGACGGCTGTTCTACATTCTGCTTGATCTTCTAGATCTTCTTGATCAAAGTAACAAGGAGATCTTCTTGATCTTCATTCTGCTGTTCTACAATCGAGAAGAAAGAAGAAAGAGTGAAGTGAGGAAGGGAGGGGCTCGGCTGGGATGGGTGGAGAGAAGGGAGGAAGGGGGAGAGAGAAGGGAGAAATTGAGGGTGCGGCTGGGATGGGAGTGAGAGAAGGGAGGAAATTTTAGGGTTAGGGGGGTTAGCTTTAGTCTACCACGCCAAGGTATTACCGCCTACTTCGCAAGCCCACGTACACCTGCAAGCCACATCAGGAAAAACCACTAAATATCTTGATCCAACGGCCAAAACAGCACTTTCACATACACCCTCGAAGCACGCCGACATTTTCCAACCTTCATTAATTCAACTTCCACATTTCCAAGCCTAAGTCCAAACCTCAGCTTCGGCACTTAATCTTAAGCCTCAGTCCAAACCTGTATGCCTTTTTTTCCTTGGGTTAATCTCATTTTAGTACACTATGTTAGAGGGAAAGAGCACTTTAGTCTATACTATTTAAAAATGAGCATTATAAGTTTTAAACTATTAGTTAACTGTTAAAATAGTAAACCTTCAATAGATATACATGAAATCACCGATATATATCTCAATTATAACTGCAAAATGACATTATTGAGAAGTTAAAATTAATTACAAACTTACACAAATACTAATAATAATGATATCAGTTATACATGTAGGACATATTAGGCATTTTCATATATTTTAATAAAAGTTTATCACTTAATCGTTGTCTAACGGTCTTGGAACTACTAGTGCTAATTTCTAAACAACGCGGGCTAAAGGGCTCTACCCTCTAACTTAGGGGTACTAAAATGAAATTAACCTATTTTTTACCTCTTCCAAGTCCGTTGAATTTTTATTTTGCTTTTAAATATATAAAATAAAGTTCCGCCTGTTTTGATCCCTTTATCTTCGGCTCTGTCTGAAAGAAGAGAAAAACAACATTTCTCAGCAAGCACCCAAAGAGAGAAAGTATTGTATCTATACACTTTTGTATACTTATAGAGACTGAAAAAAGCATTTTCCTAAGTAAGTTTACTGTCTTTTTTTTTAATGATCTTCATTTTCTGGTAAGTTTAACCACACTCTTTGACTCAGAAACCACCTATTTTTTATTTTATTTTTTAATATTTTTTTCTTACTCAGATCACTTAAAGAAAGTTGAAAGTTGCTATCTTTGTTCATTTAGTTCAATTATTGAACTGGGTTTTTATTAACTTTTTATTTTGGGCATATTAGTAGTTTTTTTTTTAACCAGCTTAATTGGTAGTTACTGCTTGTCAATTGGGATTTTAGTTGTTAATTGAAGTGAAATGGGGTTGAAATTTTAGGTTTTTGTTGTAACTCAGTAATTTGGATTTGGTGGGTGATCTGTTAGTTGGGTGGCATGCAATGATTTATTTTTTTAGGGTAATTTAGTTACTGTGTTTTTTGGATTTTCCACTAAATTCTTGCATTTGCATGTGAAATTATTTGCTTTTATGCAGAATTTATGTGGTTTCAGTTATAATTAGGTAGGTGTTATTGGGGTTAATGGGGTCACACTCAGTTAATTTAACTATAATTTGGGCATTATATTTTATTGGTTCATTAAGGGCTTTTGCATCTTTTTATAGTCATATATTTCCTTGAAAAAGTGTAAATTTGTAGCTGATATGAATTTGAGGGACTTACTTTGTTCAAAGGGGGTAGTTTTGACCCTTCTGTTTGAGGAAAATCGGTCCAAGAATAATTGCGGGATTGAACTCTAGAATGGCTATTGCACTTGAAATAAAAGCATTTTTTCTCTCAGGGTTTTCTTTAGCTGGTTATCGTTCTATAGAGCTCGGTGGTAAGGTTATTGGAAGTGTTGAAGGTTGTAATAGACAGTCACGGGAGTTGTATATCTGCATTTCTTGGTTTTGAAAATAAAGTTTTAAACAGTTGCTGGTAGTTCATTCATAAACTGCTTTATAAATTCAGAATTGCATATTTATGCTATTGTGGCTGGTAAATGAACTGCATTTGTGTTTCAGACATTTGATGGCTTTGTCTTCTTTGGCATTTTGAATAGATTAATTTATGACTTCGTTGTTTGCAGACTGA
The DNA here is from genome assembly GCA_028566175.1 of Vinca major. Lineage (NCBI taxonomy): Eukaryota > Viridiplantae > Streptophyta > Magnoliopsida > Gentianales > Apocynaceae > Vinca > Vinca major. The sequence continues at coordinate 7,298,843 of JAOWBF010000038.1, forward strand.
AGATAGGAAATAGCTATCGACTTTGTGAACTTGTTTTAAGCATTCGGATAGTCAAATGTCGATTTGAAGGGCGTCATTTTCGTTGGAAAATCAAGTGAGATGTAGGAGGAATTGGAAGAGTTTCTGTTCACATAATTTATTTACTAAATCAAAATATTTCTGAAGGACAGGGAAGGTTGCGGTTTCTCTGTCGTTGAGGGGCACATTTACTTTCTTATTCTCGATATATTATTGATGCCACAGCCTTGTTGTTCAAGATCAGATGTTGCAGAGGCAGATCATACTCAAGCAGCTGCAGGAAATGCAGCAACAGCAGCAACTCCGGGAATTAGGTAGTCCAAGGCAACACAATTATATAAATCAGCTAGGTTATTTAAATAAACAGACATCTGGTGGTCTTCATCCTTCGCTAGTTGATGGCGAGCCCATCCACGAGGGATCGCAAAAGTTCATGGTTGGTAACACACACTTCATGCAACGTGATACATCGCCGATTATTCAAGGGTTTCCCAATGGACTTGTTTTTTCACAAGCTCAGAGTCAGGCTATGCCAATGGGAATGTTGCCACAGCAGCCTGAAGTATCTTTATATGGAACTCCCGTTGCAAGCTCGGGGAATAATTTAAATCAGTACTCTCATCTCCGAGGAGCGTCTCATGATTTTACGAACATGTTTGCAAGGGGCGACAATAATCAAATGGACATACCGGTTATGCAGCCAGTAGGTGTTGGTAACTCCTTCGTGAATGAACAATACAGCACTTCTCGGGAGAAGGTTTGCATGTCGGACAGAACTTTTTCTCCCAAGAATGTGTTTCAAGATAAGAACGTGTTTGGGCAAGTTCTCATGCCAGCTTCAGTCGATGGAGTTCCGCCGTTTAACTTCCAGCAGGGGCATTCTTTTCAAAAGAGTGCTTCAATGAAGGAATCTGGTATAGTACAAGAACAAAATTGTTGGCCTGTTGTTTCTCCCGGGAGAACACCAATAGTTTACTCTCCTCAGGGTACAACTTCTCTGGATCCACTGGAGGAGAAAATCTTATTCAACACCGATGACTGTAGTTGGGAATCTGCTCTTGGTGGGAATGGTACCATGGCTGCAGGAGGCTTTGCGAGTGGTCGCTGGAGTGCACTTATGCAAACTGCTGTTGCGGAAGCTTCAAGTAGTGATACTGGGCAACAAGAAGAGTGGAGTAGTCTTACCTTTCAGAACCCTGATCTTTCAGCTGATAATCTGCCGACAAAATATTTTGGCGATGGGAAGCAACAAATTAACTGGGCAGATAACAACTTGCAGTGTGTCTCCTCTCCAACTTCAAAACCTGAAATTCTGTTTCAAAATTCAAATCCAAGTTTCAGTTTCCGTGGATTTCAGCAAGAATCTTCCCATGAATCCATTCAGCAATCGCCAGACAATGCTAGAAAGTGGTCTGGTTCTAATTCTCAACGGAAGCAGCCTATTGATGAATGTCAAATGTTCCAAACACCTTCACCATTGCAAAGGGTTTGGCGTGATCAACATTTTGAGCATTCTGAAAATGATAGGCATCAGCCAAACATATCTTCATACACAAATGATAGTCAATCCTGTCATAACATAACAGGTAAACTGCAGCCCCCTAGTAATCACGTCATTGCTTCATCATAATAATAATGCTCTTGACATATTCTGGTGAGTTCTATGAAGGGAAAAAAATTCCTGATGGTTTGTGCAGTATTGAGTAAAGTAACGCGGCAAGTTTCTTTCTTGGTTTAAGGAGGAAAAACCTGCAGCGATGATACAGTAGTCGCTCTGTGATTTAATTAAGTCTTGTGAAATTTCGAGCCCATTAAGATTAAGTGCCCCCTTTATAAGAGTAGCATGTACCTGTCAGGCGCTAGCCAGACTCTGTTTCAGCTGGGACTTTCTGCATAGGGTTTTCTATAATCTCTACGATTCTGTAAAAAAATTATTAGATATAGAATGGGAGTTATGATTTATGATTTAGAGAAAGTCATAATTTGTTAAACTCTTGGCCAATTGGCACAGATGAGAAGGATGATTACTTCATACCATGGGATCATCGATCGAGCTTTCCCTTTTAATGTATTTGAACTATTACAGGACAATCACTGAAGGAAAATGTCTGGCTACATCCAAGTGGGGGTCAACCCGTGGTTGGTGGTAGCCAGAAGGCATCTGATCAGGTTGGTTTGCGTGTTCGTTGGTTTTATTTGTCTGAAAGAGACTTGTCTAATTAATGTCATTGCATTTTGTGTCAATAGGCTGTTCACAGATTGAGTAATCAGGATCGAGGGCATGCTGGGAAAGTAAATTTCGGCGATAATATTTCTAACATTACAATGAACTCGGGAAAGGTGATGTGAACCTTATTTCCCCTAGAAGGGTTCTGATATTTTATTTCTCCAGCGCTTCTATTGATAATGGTGTCATGCATCTTTGTTCCAGACCGACACACAGAAGAATTCAGGTCCATCGGAAGAGATGTTTACTAGAAATACTGCCGACACTGTTACTGCTCTGTTTGATAGTTCAGCTGCCTTTTGTGGTCAAAGCACCACTGGTAATACAAAGTAAGCAAGCTTTTAGCACGAGGACCTAATATGGTGACAAAAAACTTAATTTTAGCTCGTCTCCTTGCTTTTCTTTCTGTACTTTTGTCCTTCATTACTTTTATCCTTGGATATGGAAAGTTTATTATCTAGCTTGTGACTACTGGCTTATAGATCTTCTGGGTAGCGTGACGTAACTTTTCTGTGGCAGTGATAATATGTTTGATTTTGATATACTTAACAAGACTGGCAAATCTGAAGAACAAAGAACTGGTACCCCTTCAGGCTCTAGAGATTCAATTCCGGCATCTCCAGTATCCCAAATGGAAACTTCTGGTGATCAACAATACTACAAGAACTCTCTTGCTTCACAAGGCTCTGGTTTAGGTTTGGACCATCAACCGCAAGAGGTGCTTAAATCTTACCCGTCTATATTCACCGTTTCAATGAGTGATCAACTTTTAGTCATTCAATTGCGAGTTTGGGAATGGTCATATACTTCGATTATTCTCCTTTCTTTACCATTCTCGTGACTACCAATTCTTCGAAATCATCAAGCATGTTTTTAAAGCCTTTTTTCCCCCGAATGTGCAGGTGAATTATAATAACATGTTTACTTCAGGTCCTCTGAATATGGGGAATCACCTTCAAAATCAGCACCAACGTGTTGCATCTTTAGCAAGTCAATCATCAAATACAGCATTTCCTGGTATTACCAGCAAATTTCAAGCTAGTGTTGCTGCTACCTCTCGAGATGCCCCTAATATGTTTCAGTCAAGCATTCGTGATCAAGTTTTTCCGACTTTAGATACCATGCAAGTTACTCAACCCTCTCTGATGTCAGGTGTGCCTACGCATATGGGACATTCAGTGGGTCTTCCAAATATATCACCTAACATACCCAGTCAATTACATGGGTTACAATCCGAAGTGCCCCAGGTTTTCTCCGGTTCATTCCCTTCCCCAGATTCAACAAACAGCAATGTGGAGAATCAGCAGCATAGACAAAACTCTTTCCCGATCAGAAATAATAATAAAGAAATGAATATGTTTGCAGCCAACGAGACTCTGGCAGCTCAGCTGAACACTCGCTCAGCATCTCTTTCTGCTTCACCTAACAGAGCATTTCATGGGCAGGAATCAGTTGGAAGGCATCTCTTAGAAGCAAACTCATTCAACTCTTCTTCACTGCCTACTCATCACCAGGCACTTGATAGAGCTCAGCAGAGAGATAACAATACCCCTAAAATTTCAGAAAGAGATCTAGTAGCTTTTAGCCATGCTTTGAGACCTTTGCATGGTCAGCAGCAAGACTTTTCTCTGCTACAACAGGTCCAATATCAGAAGAATTTGGAGGCTGTCCGTAATAACAATATGCCAGTGAAGTCCAGTGAACCTGATTCTGGTCTAATCTTTCAACATGGAAATGCTAATCCTAGGCAGCTGGAGTTATATAGGCAAAAATTGGGGGTCGAAAACTTGCTCCGTGAACAAAGCACAAAATCACAGGCGAATTCCTTTTCCTCTGGGGACAATGCGCTTTTGAGATTCTCATCTGAGGCAGTAGGAAATCAGCTGGTCAGAGATTCAGCTAAATCCTTTATCCAGGATAATCGAGGGATGTTATTGTCCAGTCATAGTGATGCTCATAGTCATTCCAAAGAACAATCTCATGCAAATTTGCAAATGGCTCCATCTTGGTTTAAGCATTACGGGACTTGGAAGAATGGGCAGATGCTACCAACGTACGATGCAAGCGGATTAAAGGATGCTGGCAGACAATTTTCTGTGGGTAGATCTTTTGAACATTTTGGGCAAGCATATAATGCTAATGCAAATGAACAGATATTATCAAGTACAGCTGCCGATCAAGTGGTACCTAAACAGCTAGCACCATCATTTGTGTCGCCTTCCGAAATTAGTGAACAAAATTTGGCTGTTCCTAGGCCAAAGAAGCGGAAGCTTCTGCCATGGCATAAAGAGGTGACTCAGGGGTTTCAGCAAGCGAGGTGCGTCATTGGGCTGTTGCATGTCCATGCTATGCGATTTTTCTGCTGATTGAATTTTGATCTTTATTTCCACATCCCTTTGTTCTGCCATTTGCAATTCAATAGCTGATTGAGCTTTTCATGCACCGAGAATAGCAATAGTTATAACAGTAATCTTCATGGATTTCACTTATTTTTCAGCTTGTAAAGAAATACCAAAAAAGGAAAAAAAGAAGAAAAATAAAGCATATCTTGGGGTTTGTATTTTTCGATAATTTTTACTTCGAGACAAAGATGCTTAATGATTGTATATAATAAACCTTGTCTAATTTTTTTTACTTGCAGTCATTTGGCAGGAATAGAATGGGCATCAACTACAAATCGACTATGTGAAAAGGTGAGTCAAATTACTGGAAGAAGTGAGGCTTAGCATAAGTTGTTTCGAAGATATATATTTTTAAATTAATTTTTTTAAAAGAGGAAGAACAAGATACTTTTGCAAATTTTCTGACACAGAATGGTTTCCTTTAATCAGGTGAAAGATGATGTGGAGATATACGATGATATGCTTCCAGTACCTGGGGCTAAGAGAAGGCTCGTCTTGACAACAGAACTCATGCAACAGGTCTTTCGGTCTCCACCAGCAGTCATCCTGTCGGGAGATGCCTATTCAAACGGTGAAAGCATGATATATTTTGTTTGTCGATTAGCACTGGGGGACGCATGCAGCTCGACTAACGGTTCCCTGATGGCTATTCTTGAGAATGACAAGTATGATTTTTTTCTATTCATAGTGATCACTCTTTCCTTCAAACTCCAGAAAGATGTGTATTCACACTACGACATTTACACACAATCTCTTGTCATATTAGCTTTATATACTTGTTTTAACATATATTTTTCCTAAAAAAATATCTAGGTCTTCCGAGAAGCTGAACTCTGATAAGATTGGAGAGGAAGATCTCTCGAGAACTGCAGAGAACTTGATTGCCCGAACAAAAAGAGTTGAAAGTTACTTGTTAAGGTAAGATAAATTTTAACCTCTAGGATATTGTATATAAGGAATTTTGGATAAGCATCTGAGTAAAACAATTCATGTATACATCAAGTTTCCTTTATGAGGACCTAGCTGTTTCTTCTGCCAATAAGTTTATTTATTGTATATTACCACTTTTTATAGGATATAAAGAGGGAAGAATGAAAAGCTATCTGATACTGATAATTTATCCTTAAATACGGGAAGCATGTTAAACAGATGTTGGACATGACAGATTATTCAACCAACGCTTTGAGAATCCTAAATTATACCTTTTTTTTTGGTTTGTGTCTAAACCTTATTTGATGGAAGTATCAACTTTGATTATGCAGACTGGATAAGACAGCGTCGATGCTAGACTTAAGATTGGAATGCCAAGAACTCGAAAAGTTCTCTGTTGTGACCAGATTTGCCAAGTTTCACAACAGAATACATACACCTTCTGGTTCAGCACCATCTGCAGCTAGTATATTTGCACAGAGATATGTTGTAGGGTTTCCAAATCCTAAAGTGGTACCAGAGGGGACTAATTGTCTTTCTTTGTGATCATCAAGCGGTATAAGCCATTAGCACATACTGCAAGACATGGAGAGACAAGTGAGCTGCTTTCGGGTTTTGCATTAGTGGGGCCCTCCAAAGATATGTCTTCCAAACCTGACGCCCCATATTTAAAAAAAATATATATTTATTGGGTGGAATTTTATGATAATTTGGACTTGCTGGGAATTAAGGAGGGTGTGTTTGAAGCAAATGTCTCCCAGTGCGATTGTTCTTGATCAAGATAGAAACTTCTGTTGAACACCCCATTTTCGTTTTTTTTAAAGATGTGATTATATGTTTGTGGTTGCAGCAATTCATTTTTTGAAAACGAAAGTTAGTGCCGTACTCCTTAATTTTTTTATATAATACTTTTAGGATGTAATGGAAATTAAGAGAAACAAAAAAATAGGTTTTTTAATTAAAATATTAATATTACTTTTTAAAATAGAATTAGTGGTATAAATTTTTTATTTGTGTAATGCTCATTTTCTTTTTATTAAAAATATTTTTTTTTGTAAATTTTCAATTGGTTAGTTTGAGAGCTTCTGTGCCTAGAATGCTTTCGTCGAGTAGTTTGGGCGCGTGTTGGAAACTCAGCTGGTAACTCATCTATGAAGCCATGGTAAAAAACAACAAAGCCGTTAAGTTAGCAGATTGGTAACTCAGATCGGTCGTCTCCTAGCAATCAAACATGTAGGGACGAAACCATGAATTGTATGTTGGAAGCGAAAAATGGTAACAGTATGTTGAATTACATAAAAATTATTGCAATTTTTTTTTTTTTGGTGTGGAATATCCTTGGAAGTGCCACTTTGATATTTATGTAAGTTTAAAACTAACTGAATAAGACATCATCAATCACTGCCTATAATAAAGGTGGAAACATTACAAGGTTTGGGGTCACTCAGAAAATGGGTACTCCACACAAGGCCATGTAATTCCTCTGATGGAACTTGCCTTGCGTTTAGTTAAGCATGGTATCCGCGTAACCTTTGTGAACACCGTGTTTAATCACAAGAGAGTCCTGAAATCTTTACCCAAGGAAGATATCATACCAGAACTGATAAATCTGGTGTCAGTCCCAGATGGATTGGACTCCTCGGAGGACAGGAACGATCTGGGAAAGTTAACAGAATCAATTTGGCAGGTCATACCGGGGAAACTGGAGGCTCTGATAGATGATATAAGTGCCTCTACAAGTGACAAGGTTACATGCCTTATTGCTGACGAGAACTTGGGATGGGCGTTGGAGCTCGCAGAGAAGAAAGGAATTGGAGGAATAGCCTTCTGGACATGTCCTGCTTCCCTGTTAGCATTTCAGTTCAGCTTTCAAAAGCTAATCGATGATGGAATAATAGATAGCACAGGTAATCCTCATCTCATATTTTTATTTCATCTACTAGTTATAAAAAGAAAAAAAGCCTTTGAACTGGTAGTTACTGAATCAACAATAATATATAACTTCTTTATACTGTTGAGCTGAATTTGTTAAGCTGTTATAGGATCCATTTTGAAGAAGCAGATGTTTGAGCTAGCACCTGGTGTCCCGAAAATGGCATCTGATCAATTTGTGTGGACCAGCATTGGTGATCTCAAAACACAGAAAATGATGTTTGAACTCACGAAAACGAATAACGGAATAGTAAAAAAGGCAGACTGGGTGATCTGCAACACTGCTCAAGTCTTGGAGAAGGAAACATTAAACTTGTTTCCAGAAATAGTACCCATAGGCCCTCTCCTGGCTAGCAATCGGTTAGGAAATTCAGTTGGCTCATTTTGGACCGAAGACACAGATTGCTTGACATGGCTTGATAAACAGCCTCCTCAATCTGTCATTTATGTTGCATTCGGGAGCTCAACAGTTTTTGAGCAGACTCAATTCCATGAACTAGCTCTCGGTCTTGAACTCACCAACAGGCCATTCCTATGGGTAGTGAGGCCGGATTTAACTGAGGAGATAGATAGTGCTTATCCAACAGGTTTCAAGAAGAGAATTCTGGGACGTGGTCGATTAGCAAGTTGGGCACCTCAACAAAAAGTCTTAGGCCATCCTTCTGTTGCCTGCTTCTTGAGCCACTGTGGTTGGAATTCTACCACGGAAGGTGTAAGCAACGGTGTCCCTTTCCTGTGTTGGCCATATTTCGCAGACCAGTTCCTTAACCAAAGCTACATCTGCAACATTTGGGAGGTTGGTTTAGGATTTAATCGAAACAAAAATGGAATCATTGAGAGAGAAGAGATCAAGAATAAGATTGATCAGCTTCTCACTGATGGAAACTTTAAAGCAAAGGCCTTAGAATTGAAGGCAAGCATTATGGATGGGGTCAAACAAGACGGTAGCTCGGGCAAGAACTTGAGCAATGTAATCAACTGGATTAAGGATCAGAAAGCTACTAGTTCTGCTGCAAAAAAGGCTTTGATTCCATAACAATTTACGAATGAAACTGCTGGCTCTAGTGTATCGAACAAATCATAATTATGATTGAAAAAATGGAAGGGCAATCAATTAACAAATAGAACTCCGAAAGAAATTTGTTCTTGTTTTTTTTTTAAAATTTATTAATGAACTCTTTCCCATTTTAAATTTTGCAAATGTTCATAATGTATTTTATTCTTTCATTGGACCATAAAATAAAACGACAAAAGCAGGCACTGAAAAATTGACATATTATTCATATGGAACATTCTGATCATCAGAAGCACAGCAAATAAGATGAATAACTTAAAATTGACCATAACTAAATGACATATATGCTGTATACATCTCTATATCTAAAACTAACAGGAACCACAGATTCCAAGGGCAAGGATTAAGCATAGATAGGGCTAAAATTTAAACCATTGATGGAACTTGCCTTGTGTTTAGTTAAAGCATGGTATCCGCGCAACCTTTGAAATCACTGATTTCAATTACAAGAGAGTCTTGGAATCTTTAACGAAGACATATATCATAACGGAACTGATGAATATGGCGTCAATTCCTGAACTGATGAATATGGCGTCAATTCCTGATGGACTGGAGATCTCGGAGTACAGAAACTAGGGTGTTCATGGTTCGGATTGGTCCGCTTTTACACATTTTTTAAATCAAACCGATCTCGGAGTAAATATTCGTTTTGGAAAATTTTAAACCAATTTAAACCATACAAAATCTCAAATCGATATATTCGGTTTGTAACAGTTTGGTTGTTCGGTTTTCGAGAGATATAAAATATATTGATTATTAAGTAAAAATAAAATAATGTTTTTATATAATT
>JAOWBF010000038.1:7528953-7539472 GCA_028566175.1 Vinca major
AAGCCGCAAACCGGCAGAAGAAAACACCGGCAGAGAAATGGTGTAGGCGGAGAAGATGAAGATGCAGGTCGGGTCGGTTTGAGATGAAAAAACGGGTTGCCCCGGAACTCCTCTCTGTAAAAGTCGAAAATATCCTCAAGTAAAACACGTGTGTGCGGCACGTGTGCAGTTTTTGCCTGAAACGTCACCGGATTCACTAATTTGTCACTTTTAACGGCCCATAAAAAGATAGGGCTATTCTTAGCCTAATAAAAAGATAATAACATTAATAGAAATCCGTAAATAGATATATGTTAGAAATAACTAATTTCTCAATATCATCATGATTGTAACTTCTAGCATTTTCAGCTTGAAATAGTAGGTCTCTACCATTGAATTTATTATAGAAGGTCCTCCCTCTAATGTATTTATCATTGGAGAGGAGTTAAACCTTTTAATAACTTTCTATTTAACTTATCATATAAACAACCATATTTACACACTTATATCTATGTTTAAAACAATTACATATAAGTCTTAAAAAAAATTAGACTTATGAACTAGGTTTTATTTTAAAATTTCATAGAAATTCTTCTTGAATCCAAGTTAGAACACTTTATGACAAACAATTAACCCCTTTTTAAAGACTTTTAGGGTTTTATGGGTTAGAACTTTAATTTTGAGGGCACAATCAACTTACCTTTGTGATGCTCAAAACTAATGCATATATTATTATGTCATATAGTTTGCATATGCAAGGATGCATGTGAAAAAAATATAACATCAATTCTATACTTTCATATTTCATCACTCAAAAGTCTCCAGTGTCAATAAAATTCCATTCTATTACTAAATAATTGATACATTTTAATTTTTTATAACTCATACCTTAATCGCAAATATTATTTTCCAATCATTTTATTGTCCCTGTGTGATATTGTGAAATATATCAATTATTTAAAAACGGAGGTAATAGTAAAATATAGAGCCGAATTGATATAGCAGATAGGTTATGGTGTATTATTTACCGCTCTCTCATATTTTATTTTTACTTTGAACCTTCATATTTTCTCATAAACAATTTATTTATTTTATTCACAGAGTTGAAAAAATTCAATTACAAAATTAATCCAAATACCCCAGAAATGTCATTATGAACCACTACAAATGATCAAAGGTTCCTTAGCCCAGTGGGGCAAAGGCCTGCCTACATCCATGAGGTCGTGAGTTCGATACCCTCCCTATACATGGGGCAAGCTTTAATTGTCTCCCTTTTTAGGATTCTCTCCTCCTCTTATGAGGCGCTTCTCTCTCCCTTTTACAGGACAACTGCCCAGCCGGGCTTCAAAAAAAAAAAAACTACAAATGTATGAAGCAATTAGTACCTATTTTCTCATCTCTATCTTCATTGCCACACTACCAACCACCAATATAATGACCAACTGATTTTTTTCCCACTTTTTTTTTTATGTAATTTGGTTGGTGGTTGAGCTTTTATTTGCTACATGAGCGAAGCTTGTTTTAGCTTATTCATTATATATCTTTGAATATTCATGGATTAATTTAAGTACTGTTTGCAAATAGTAAGAAATAATAGTAATTATTTTAAATAGCTTAATTATTAGAAAACAATTGGAACTGAAATTAAAGGTCTAAAATCAGTTTTAAAAAGTATATTTTCCTACACGTGTATAACATAAAAAGAAAACAATTTCATTGTGGCAAAAAAAAAATTTAAAACCTTTTATCTTCAAAAAAATTTCAAAAGTATTTAAGAAAATTCATTCCGTCATCTCATTTGTACCTTATATTCATTTGATCAACGCATAGAAATAATGGGTCCTAACGAGAATATTTGTTAAATGATTATATAATTTCAAATTTCATATTTATAGTAGTTTTATTTGAATTCGAGAGAAGAGATACATATCGAGATTAATATAATATATAATAAACAATAACATTTTTTATTTTTGAGGAGAGTAACATGCAATAAACTTGCAAAAAGTAAAAGTATAATATAACATGTTATAATTGTTTTAGTTGTTAGTTGCAATGAATCTATTTTGTCACATTTAAAATTGATAATTCAATTCACACTATCCTCGCTGTATAACCGTTTCAAAAGTAAATTATGTAGTGCCAAAAAACAGCTATACAGCCTTTAATTAGTTTACCAAAACAATATAACATCACAAATTACCTAAAACTTGATTTCCTACTTTGAAAATTATAAATATTTACCATGAAAGTATTTTTTTTCCCATTAGAGGATCCATTCATAATCATGTTTGCAATTGAGTGCTTACAAACTTGGGGACTAAGAATTGGTACACAAGGTAGGTAAAGAAATAATAATAATAATAATAATAATAATAATAATAATAATATTTTCCAAAACTGGCATGTTGAAGTATAAGAATAAAGTTCAATTGTTAAGAAAGATGAAACCTAGATTGTTTGTGATATAATTTTAATATGTGAAGAAGACGTATAATAATATATAATTTAATACTAATATGTACACTTAAATAAAATAAATTGTCTATAAATCTTATCTTAATAATGTTACAATTTATCTAATAAAGCTTATATTCGTTTATGAGATCTAACTCAGCGAATAAGTTTCCAAGAACACACATGCCACCCAAAAAAAAGTGTTTAGGTTCACAATTTTTTTTATTTCTTTCCTCACTTGGGAAAATAAAAACTTAAATAAACCCTTAATGGTAAGATTAACAATATTCATTAAATATATGGACTGATATTGTAATACTTGCAAAATACGGACCATAATGTGATTATTATTTATATTATTATTATAGTAATATTACAACAATTTAAGATGGATTTGACAAATTCATCATAAACCTTGGACGAATTTGCCAAATTCATTCTATATTCAGGACGAATTTCCGTCCTGAACTGACATGGACAGACATGTTGAATTTTGTCCACGTTAGTGACGGACTTGACAAATCCGTCACCAATTAAGGACGGATATAGCAAAATTGTTGGCCCATTATACAATTTGTGGGTTAATCTAATACGAATCCAAGTTTGAAGAAGTCCCCATAAATAGCACACAGCACAGACGTCGAGGCTTCGTTTTTGAAGCAGTAGTTCAAAGATTTCTTCTCTCACTAAAGGTATCCCACTCTTTCTCTCACTTCAATTTGATTGAAGTTCCGGCGACTTCATCGATGACTTCATTTTCTCTCTCTCACACAAAATTCACACACATTCATTCGGTTGAAGTTGGCGTTAATCATCAATCGGTTATTTTCGGCTTTGGATTTTATTTATATGTAATCATAGAAACGTAAAAACTGATGGATTTTTTGGTTCAATTTCAAATGCATTTGTTAATTAATTGCTGGGTTGTTGTTGTTGTTGTTGTTGAGAAGGTGTGAATTGATACGGTTTATCTGTGTGAATTTTTGTTGTTAATTGAAGTTTAATTGATATGTAGGTTTTAAGAAATTTGATTTTTGTTAGTTTTGTGGTTTTTATGTGATTTTTTTGAATCTGCATTTTCGTTTTTTGGGTTTTAATTGAGGAAGTTTTGATAGGCATGAAGTGATCAGAGTTGGTTTTTGATTTTTTTGCGTTGTTTCTCCAATTAATTTAAGATTTCCTGGTGTTGTATGTTTGGGAAAAAAATTGAAAGAACAGGAGAATCAAGTTCATGTAGTTTTTTATTTTTATTTTTGATGGTATCTAAGGGGAATGGAGTGAATTGGTTGTTTTTCATGAAGATTTTTGGTGATTTGTTTTGGGGAAGGTTTTGGAGATTTGAGATTCAGGTTGCATGTGCATTTGATGCAAGAATTAATCTTTTAGTTGATGCATTCTGATTTTAGATTTTAAAATTTTGGCTTTCTGTTAATGTGTTTTGCCTTTGATAGAAGGTCTGATGGCGAGATCAAATCATTTCCCTAGTCAGGAGTTTTTAACTCAGGGCACTAGCTTTTGTTTGAGGCATAAAGTTTAGTGTTTTTGTGTCTTGGATATGCTGGTAGGCATTTTTAGAAGCCTGACATATTTGTTATTTGTGTATGACATTCAGCACTTGCCTATTCTAGAGTCTGGATCAAATGTTTACCTCTTTGTTGAATGCAGTTTTCCTTTTTTCTTTTCCCTTTCTCTCACGGAACTCTCCCAATTGAACTGTATTTACCTTCTGATTTATATGGAACTTCATTCAATTATTTCTTACTTTACCCTTTCTTCTTTTTACAGGAGTGGAACTGTCCCTATCAAGATTAGGTGAATATCAACAAAACCTAGGTTGAGCTAAGGAATCCTGCAGTTGGTTTTGAAATCTCTTATCATGTCAAGCCTATTCAATGTATTCTTTTGCTTCACTTTTCTCTAGCTAAAAGTAATTATGTATTTCTGGTGATGTTCGTTTCTTTGATGGAAAACTTTTGTTAACTTAACAATAGGTTTTAACTTTCCTGTTGATTTTCCTTAAAAACTTTTTTTAGTTCAAATTTACCCTACACTGTTTCCAGATTTAACAATTGAATCTGAGTTGCATCTTTTTGGTTTATTCCTGCAAGTAGAACTCAAACTACAACCTGCAATCTGAAAGTTATGGTTTTTTTGTTTGATACTTTTCTCCATTTGCTTCCATGAACTCATTCTATAATGCGCGCAGTCAGGAATGAGCGGGTCAAATTCAAATATCTCGGATACTAGTGGAAGAGCACTTCCTACATCTTTTTCTGCACAGTCTGGTTCTACAGCTGCAATCTTAAATCATTCAGGTAGGATCGGTTTGCTTTAGGTTCATGTTTCTAAGTAGTTTAAACACATCAGGAATAATGAATAAGTTATCGTCATTCTTGCCTGGACAGGAAATGTACAAGGGCTGCATGGGATTCATGGGAACTACAATATGTCCAATATGGCGGGTTCATTTTCAGCTAGAAACTCAACAGTCATTGGCGGACCTCCAGGAGGCATTCAACAAATGGCAGGAAGTGCATCTAGTGGGAGATATGCAATAAATAATCTTCCTGCTGGTTTTTCTCAGGTGTTAAGATACTTTGTTGTTGTTTTTTTCTCTTCCTTTTATTGAGTTTCTTTCCTTCTTTTTGGTGCATGTTTAAATGTTCTTATATCTAAAATTTGCAACGACAATCATGCACGTGCACTTGAAACTTGTTTTGGAAGAAAATTCTTCACTAATATGACATTGACCTCGGGTGCAGCTTTCTCTTGGCAGCTCACATGGACATTCAGGTGTAAAAAATAGTGGAGGTATGAACCTTGAAAACATATAAAAGCTTATGGAGGCCTTTGATTTTGTCCGCTGGTCTTTTCTCCCTCCATCATTGGTTGAGTACAATTTCAGTTTCAGGTGCATTACAAAATTTAGGAAATGCCGGACGAATTGCAAATCCTATGGCTAATTTTACTAGTGGGAGCAATATGCCAAGGAACTTAAATTCTGGCGGAGGATCGAACTTGACTGGGTCTGGTTCTCGCTTAAATTTAACAGGTAACTGCCTCTAGCCCAAATTACTGGAGAAGAAAGAAAATGAACAGTATTAAACATTCTGTTGTTAGTATGTATGATACACTGGTGTTATTAATTAGATGGACTATGATTGACAAAGTTAAGAACCAAGTATCTAGCATCCTATTTATCGTTGTGTTTATTACTCACGATTCACATGATCCGGTTCAAGCCCGAAATGAGAAAGACAAATAGGCGTGCCAAACTTTAGCATTTTTCTCCATCTGCTCTTAGTGTCAACTTGTATGAGCACTCATAACACATAAGCACAATTGATGCACTCAATCTGATGTTTATAAGTGCACATAAACTTTGGATACATGCTTCAAGTTCAATCATTATTTAATGGAACTGTGAACTTTCAGCTCCACAGGTGATACAAATGCTCAGCAACAATTATTCTACTTCTGGCGTGCCGCTATCTCATAACCAATACCAATCTGGGAGTGGTCCTTATACATCTTTGTTGTTGAACGACATGAACGCGCCTGAGGATGCTACTCTGGATATTAATGAATTCCCTCAGCTGGGTGGACATCCAGCTTCTTCTGGTGGTTCACAGGGACAGCTAAGTAAGTAAAGCTGCTGAGCATTCTGGATGTCTTTGTGTTGTTGCCCCCTCCCTCGTCCATGCCTGATTACAGAAGACAATTGGTCACACCCGTGCAGGTTTTGCACGGAAGCACAGCCTTGGGTTCAGTCAACAGAATGAGTTCAGCATACAGAATGAAGATTTTCCCGCTTTGCCAGGATTCAAAGGTGCTATTATTTTTTCTATTTGAGTCTGAATATATCATGATGCATCTTCTTGTGAACAATTTGGTTGTAAAGTTGCTTCAGACTTTCCATGTCTGATGCTTTTCTACATATTTTGCACTGTCGTGTATGCTTCTTGCTTGTTTATATTTTGTCAAGCTTATCAATAAGTGTGGTCTTAATATCTTCGTCTTTTATTAATACTATTGAGGGCATAAATGTCTTTAATTTAAATTAAAAGGGCCAGTGTCCCCTTTATTCTGTTTATTGGATGGAGGAAGAGTGTGAAATAATACTGCAGGTTCTTTAGCCGTTGATTACTAAGGTGATGTTTCATCTGGTATTCATGTTTAACAGATGTCCTCATTGAAACAGGTGGCAATTCTGAGTTTCCCATGAACATGCACCAGAAAGAACAGCTTCATGATGGTATCTCATCGATGATGCAGTCCCAGCATTTACCTGTAAGTTCTAGTGTATAAGATGGTGTATCATTCAAGGTTCTTTTTGGTGCGTGTGTGTGCTTGTGTGTGCATGTGCGAGTTCGTGGGCACCCGGGTTAATATCTTATGGAACTCAATCTGATGCAAGGTTATCTTAATGGTTTGTTGATGTATATTGCAGTTGGGAAGGTCCACAGGGGTCGGCTTTGGAGGTGCAAGCTCATCGCATTATCAGCAACAACAGCAGCATGCAACAAATAGCACAGGGATGCCATTTGCACCTACAAACTATCAAGATCTCCATTTCCATGATTCTGATGTATCATCGATTTCCCATCTCTAATGACCCTTTAGCTTTGTGATTGCTCTCTTGTGCTCTTGTTATGAAGTTTTATGTTTTTGGGGTTGAGTTAGTAAATTAAAGTACTTGATTCTTAAGAAAGCAGTTTTGTACTGTTGACTAACAAAAGTTAGCTTTTTCTCATCGTTTTCATTATTTTAGGTGAGGAGCATATCGCAGCCTACCACTGGTTTAGCAACTGCAAATTTGTCAAATGCAGTTCCTGGTATGGGGATGTATGATCAACTTCCGCAGCAGTATCAACAATTTCAGAAGCAGTCGTTCTTTCAGTTGTCTAGTCCATTTAGGGATCAGGACGTGAAGCCTATACAGGCACCACAAACTGCTGCTGATAGATATGGAATGCGTGGATTGTTAAATGTCATAAGGATTGCTAATCCTGCTGCAACCTCACTTGCCCTTGGAACTGATTTGACAACATTGGGTCTAAACTTGAATTCATCTGACCCTATTCACAAAAAGTTTTCATCTCCGTGGTCTGACGAACCTGCCAAGGGAGAGCCAGAATTCATCATCCCTGAATGTTATAAGGCTAAGCTACCTCCTCCACTGAAAGTGAGCCTTTTGACTTGACTTGTTAGGCTGTTAGTGGATTCTTATTACTTCTTTCCTGATGTCGTGTTTACTTGGTGCAGCAGTCTAATTTTCCAAGATTCCGCGTGGAGACATTGTTTTATATCTTTTATAGGTGATAATCACCTCTTACAGTTCATTCTAGCCCATTATTGCTTCTTCAGTAATCTGTTTCTTATCTCCTTTTTTTTCTTTCTGCAGCATGCCAAAGGAAGAGGCACAGTTGTATGCTGCAAATGAACTGTATGGCCTTTTCTCTTATTTCCTTCTATTTATTACTTGAACTTGCTATCTCTTCCTACTTGAAAGTGATTAGGATGAAGATTATAAGTGACAACTTAGGTGAAGTGGTCATAGATTTTGATAACTATATGTTTGTGTTGACCGCTGTCTACTAACCGAGAAGGAACACTTAGTATATCTCATCATAGTTTGGTATAAAAGAGGTCTTATCCATGTACTTCAGATTCGAGTGGTTATAAGTTCCCATCTCCATAAAGTATTATCAAAACAGTTCAGCAGATGCAGATGAATAGAATGAATAGGATGAAGATGAATCAAGATAGGTTCTTTGATTTATATTTTCAATCTTAAAACATCTTTTTGTGCATGTTTTGTTCTAGAATATTAATAATTGTGGGGAATTCAATTATATTTGGAAGGTTTACATATCATAATTGGCGATAGGGTTTATTTTGCTATAGTAATAAAGAACGAGATTGTGCAATGGCGACGAAAAATATAGATAATATTTCACAACCTTCAGGGGTAGCCTGGTGGTATGACGTCAAAAATATTTTTGGCCATCAGGATTGAAACTTTACTAGAGTAACCGAGACACAATATTCTGTTTGCTTGGCGTGCGTGCTTTCTGGGCGTGTATTCAATGAGTTTGTATAAAGTGCACACCTGGAGGGCGCGTTTCCTTAGAAAATTAAAATTTTATCATACATCTTTTTTATTCTTTACTTTTTTCCGAATTTGCTCAGGTTGATGGATTAACTAGATCTGATTGCTTCTGTTTCTTTTTGTGTCACAGGATTAGTAGAGGTTGGTTCTACCACAGAAGTTACCGTGCATGGTTCACGAGGGTTAAAAATGTCGAGCCTCTTCAGAGAACAAGCACCTATGAGAGGGGGTGCTACTTCTGTTTTGACCCCAACACCTTTGAGACCGTGAGAAAGGTCCGAAGCACGTTGGTTACAATATACATTATTTACATTAATCGCTTCTTTTACGTGTTTATCCTAATTTATTTCTCGGATTTGTTGTTCTGCAGGATAACCTTATTATACAGTATGAAATGATTGAGAGACGACCCGTCCTTCCGCAGCAGGTGCCAGTGGCTTAAGATGTTTCGAACATTGGCTGTTGTTTCTGTAATTGTTTACTTTTCGGAGAAATATAGCATATAAGGCTTTAGTCAATATATAATTTAAGCCCCTGTTTTGCGTGGCTGTTGAGCTGAAGTTTTGTAATTGGTCTGTCTTGTCAACCTGGCTACGGTGCAGAACACCAATTTGTTCCGCACCGTGCGCGGAATATTTGGTGGCCGTCAAATCAAGAATCTGACGTTTATCTCACCCAAATGATCTCAGTTGCCAGATTCTTGATCCGACGGCCATAAAATGTTCCGCAACGTTAGCCGGATCGCTGTCTTAGATAATGATAATCTAGAAAAGGTTGGTGAATTTTTTGGCTGTAGATGTAAACATTGGTGTAAATGCTGGATATTTGAATTGTCCATATGAGCCTGTTAATGGCTATTCGGGAAGATTTAACATAAGATTTCTCTTTAAAAAAAAAAACTGGTTTCAACCTCAAAACTTCTGTTCTTTCTAGGGTTATATAAGTTCTTGCTATGCCAAAGAAGAAATCCATTAGGAAGGATCACCTTGTCTGATGTTGGTTGGGATTAATAAATCAATACTATCTCAATTTCATAATTTAAGTTTTTTAGGATATGTAGGGAAAATTAAGGAAACAAAAAATAAGTTACTTTGTTACTTAAAATGTAAATATTACTCTCTTAAATACTATTTGTATACCATTAATTCTATATAAAATAGTAATATTAATATTTTGTCTGATAAGGTATCTTACTTTTTGTTTCCTTAATTTTCGTTAAATATTCTTATTGACTTATATTATAGAATGGATGGAGTATAAATTAATAGATAATAATCCAACATCATTGCACAGAAGAATCTTAATTAAGCTTAGAAAAGAGGTACTAAATGTTGCTTTGCACAATATTGGATTTGTATGCCACAAATTATATTTAAGAAATTAATATTGATATTTTAATTAAAAAATATTTTTTTTACTTCTTTAATTTTTATTACGGGTTTTAAATGATTTATATTATGAAACGGATGAAATATTTTTTAGTGTGCAAGAAACTGACACTTCTTGCACATGTGGTGTTCATTTGTCAAAGAAAAATGTTGTACTAAAATTCCTTATACTATTACTAACATTTATAAAATATTCTTAATACACCATCTTACTCTCAATCGATATTTACTTCCACTATGTACTTCCATACAAAGTAAAAAAATAGGCTAATTGGTGAAATTCGTCTCCAAATAATTTATGATTGGTGACTTCGGTCCCAAAACAATTTTTTTTTTTAAAATTTTAGATCCTTAAACAATTTGCGTGTTTGTACTATGGGTCCTTATGTTAAAAAAACCGCTAGACACCAGTTAATCAACATTTTTAAAATTATTTTACTCAAAATATCAAGGGTATTTTGGGAATTCATATACTAACTCATTTTCCCCAAATCCTCTTCTTTCCTTCCCATGGCACATTTTCTTTTTCTTTTTTCCTCTTCATTTTCTTCTAATTGAAGTAATAAAACAGAAAAAACATAGT
>JAOWBF010000038.1:7542113-7553453 GCA_028566175.1 Vinca major
TATACACACTATATTCTAAAGAAAACAGAAAATGCTTCCTATGCCTTTCCTTTAACTACATGCTAGTAACTCACACCTTTTTAGTTTCTTTTTGTTTTAAATACAAAAAACCCCAACCACGAAATGCCTTATCATTTTCCTTCCTTAATTCCTTACTTAATTAATCCAATAACAATTAAATTCCTAATTCAATTCACATCAATTATCAAATTAAAATTATCCATCTAGGTGAATTACAAATAAATCCCAAACTATGTTACTCGTACGAAATGTCCTTCAATAAAACGTGCACATAAAGAAACATGTAACATGTTATAAAATTAAATGGACATGAAATCAAACGAAATAAATTATGCTCACACAGTTACTCGCGAAAATTAATTACACCACAAATATCACGTAAGCAAAAGTTACGGGTTTCACAATTTGAGACAGGACCTACCATACAAGTGAGTCTTGCTTCAATTTATGTGAAAGATGCGTAGAGCCTGTTTCATTGGGATCGGTCCATGCCAGACCTTCCCCTAAAAATTCACTCTTATGCATTCTTCCTAGGCAATGATTTTCAAACAAAAAATAAATAAATCAAAATACAACCCTAGACTCGTATAACAAGCCCTCCAAAGAAGAATGTTCGGTTAGGTCTAAATTATAGATATGCTTGGATTATTTAGCTCACACAATTATATACAAGCTTAAGATTAAATCAAATCTACAATAAAAACCTAATTCAACCCTAAAATCCCTCTATCTTTCTTTGCGTCGTCTGCGTCTGTAAGAAAAACATAATCCCTCTATCTTTCTTTGCGTCGTCTGTTTCATTGGGACCGGTCCATGCCAGACCTTCCCCTGAAAATTCGCTCTTATGCATTCTTCCTAGACAATGATTCTCAAACCAAAAAAAAAAAAAAAAAAATTCAAAATACAACCCTAGACTCTGTACAACAAGCCCTCCAAAGAAGAATGTTCGGTTAGGTCTAAATTATAGATATGCTTGGATTATTCAGCCCACCCAATTACATACAAGCTTAAAATTAAATCAAATCTACCATAAAAACCTAATTCAACCCTAAAATCTCTCGATCTTTCTTTGCATCGTTTGCGTCTGTAAGAAAAACATAATCACACTCTTCTTCCTCATCTTCACCTCCGGTGACCATCTCCGACAACTACAGGTTAGTCTTTTTCTTTTTCTGTTTTTTGTTGTTATTCAATGCAATGAAATTACTTCATTTTAATGAAATTTTACTTATTTTGTTAGAAGGATAGCAATGAATTTAATGTAATGTCGAATTAACGATAATGTAATTGACATTTACCACAGAATAATTTTAATAAATATTTATAGAGTAAATCCAAGAAAACCCTAATCCAAAACGGATTATGAAACTAAAATCCAATAGGATCAGAATCTAAACTGACATTATATATTCCAAATACTTGTAGGAAGCCTTTTGGTGTGCGAAATTGTCTTTTAGCGGTCGCCCTTACAACTTCGGAGGAGTTGTAGACGCAAACAGCAAAAACAGATATGGTGGATGTGGTGAATTGGGCAGAGCTTAATCACGATCTACTTGTACTTGTTGCCTTAAGAATCGAAAAACTTGAAGATTTTGTTTCTTTTGGATCTGTTTGCACGAGTTGGCATGCCGCTGCTGCAACAAAGAAGGATTTCAAGGGATTGCGTTTATGGCAGCAGATTCCTTGTCTCATGCTTGCTATGAGGGACGAGGTTCATACTGATCGCCAGTTTTACAGTCTACACGATAAGGAAATTACCGCCAGAGTCAATTTACCCAATTTTAAAGGTAAAAGATGTATAGAATCATTAGGATGGTTTTTATGTTCGGGAAAAGATGGAGATATGAGTTTAATACACCCTTTTACTGGTCAAGAAATTCAATTGCCCCATCAAAATACTTATCCTAATTATCCTAGTGACCGAATGGATGGATATATTTTTATGGTGAGAGCCGTTTTATCTGCAAGGCCAGGTGAAACCTCTGATTATGTACTAATGGTTATTTGTGGAGGGCGTAGTGAATTGGCCTTCTGGAGGCCTGGGGATACAATTTGGAACCCAATTAAGTTTAGATTTGGAATTTGCTACTCCAATGTCACATATCATGCTGGGAAATTTTATGCCATTAGTTACCAGGGGTACCTTGCAGTTTATGATCCTTCCGGATCAAATCCAACTGAGAGTCAAATTCTTACTCGCATAGTAAGCAACAAAAACAAAAAGGTCCGTTGGGGTACACCAGTATATGGAGATGAATTATTGGATTACAACGATTTTTATATTGTAGGAGGATCAATCTCTCCTCGGATGATGTTACTTGTAATTGTACGATATTCGAGAAGTGAGGACGATGAGTCAGACGAGGCAGGGTACATGAAATATAATACAAGGAAATTTCGAGCTTTCGAGGTGGATGCATCAAGTGGGAAATGGGAAGAGATCAAAAGCTTGGGAAACAGAGCAGTGTTCTTAGGTCATAGTGCCACAACATTAGTGGACACTTCAAAATTGCGTGGAGAAACAATAAAGGGTAACCATATTTACTTCACTGCCGATGGGTTTGAAGGTTATTACAATAATGGAGGGGGTATGGACATGGGTATCTTTAGTTTAGAAACTGGAAATATTGATCGATTTTATCCTCAGGGAGAATTGCTTAGCAAGATCTGTCCTTGTATCTGGGTTACACCCAAATTTTAGATGTATTTTACATATTATTTAAATAATGTTATTTTGGCCACACCTTTCAGAATAGCCTGAAATTCTTGTGTTGATTCATGTATTCATTTCTCATGTTGTATTTGCATACTCTTTGAATCTCTTTAAAACTATTGAAAGGAAGTTATTACTGAAAAAAATAACCATTTGAGGATTTCAAAGGGTAGTCTTACTTTATAAGCTTCAAAACTAGGCAAAAACCAAATTACAATTCATCAGAAGCTCATCTGCTGCTCCAGCCGGAGAAATAATCCACATCTTTAGCTTTGTTACAATAATAAGATGTTGAACAAGTATGTTAAACTGTCCAATTTGATGATTTTCTTTATCCTTTCTTAATTTCTGATATTGATTATTCTGTATTCTTGGGACATTTCAATTTCCTTATGCTCTTTTTTACTGTATAGTTGAATTGACCTAGGTGAACATTTACTTGTTTTGTGATGAACAATTTATCAGATTTGATGCAATGATTCACTTTGCTGGGCTTAAAGTTGTAGGAGAGAGTATGGCTCATCCCTTCCGTTATTTTGATAACAACCTGATTGGATCAATCACATTATACATGACAATGACAAAATATAACTGCAAGAAGGTAAATTCTTATAATGCCTTTTTTTTTCTTAATGAAAAAAATATATTTTTATTTTTTATTATTGATGATCTAACTCGGGAACTATTGTTCCTAGTTGAAATGGCGGTTGTCTGCTTTGACTTGACTTCTAATGGCATTTGTAATTTCTTATCTGCATTTTGTGTTCTTTGCCTGAAATAATGAGTACTAGCACAAGAGAGGTTCATTATCATGTTCACTCTTCTAATCCTTGAGCATTTTGTAGAGTCGTATTGATACATGAAGGACTAGTTTACCTATGGTATTAGTCTCGCTTAATCTATTCTACTTTGATAATTTGAGGGTTCTGAATGTGGATATGCAGTTGGTTTTCTCTTCATCTGCTACTGTTTATGGTCAGCCGGATAAAATGCCTTGCACCGAGGATTATGAAATGAGAGCTATGAATCCATATGGTCGGACAAAGGTATACTACTTGTATAGAGGTGATAGTTTTCTTTTTATTAGTTTTAGTTGTAGTCATACGCTTGATATGTCAATTCAGACTATTTTTTTTTTTTTTTAGCTTTTTGCTACTTCTCACAACTCTGACTTTTATCCATATGACTAGCAATTCCTTGAAGAAATTGCTCGGGGCATCGAAAGGGCATATCACGAGTGGAAAATTATTTTTCTCAGATACTTCAATCCCGTTGGAGCTCACGAAAGCGGTTAGGCTTGGTGAAAATCCAAAGGGTGTCCCAAACAATCTGATGTCTTACATACACCAGGTTGTTGTTGGTAGATTGCCTGAGCTCAATGTTTATGGTCATGATTATCCCACGCCTGATGGAAGTGCGGAATGTGCCCTTTCCTGTCATCTTATTTTCCGGGTTTTTGTTTATCACTTTCAATTCTTCAATTGATGTTTGTTTCATGTCTGACAGATCCGTGATTATATCCACGTTATGGATATGGCAGACGGTCATGTTGCTGCACTGCAGAAGATTTTGAAACCTTATTTTTCAGGTGTGCATCTTCCCATCATAATCTTTGGCACTGATTAGCTGTTGATCAGTAATTATGGAACGTTTTAGCAGTAAATGACTTGTGTTCTGCATTAGGTTGCGATGTTTACAACTTGGCTACTGGTAGTGGTACATCTGTGCTTGAAATGGTCTCTGCTTTCGAGAAAGCATCTGGAAAGGTAATACACACAACCAAGCATACACGACATGACACACTGATACGTCACACTATAAACAACAAGTTCATGTAGTAGTTTTCCCCACCCACACAAATGTACTTCATGTTTATTTTTGGTATCTTCAGAAAATTCCAGTCAAAATGTGTCCAAGAAGGGCGGGAGATGCCACAGCTGTGTACGCGTCCACAGAAAAAGCTCACAAAGAGCTTGGATGGAAGTAAGTTGTTTCCTATTCTGTTGCTTTACATTTGCTTATTCTTCTTCTGTTTAGTGCCTGGTGTGCCAGTTGCTAAAGAATTATCTGTGGATATGATCTTTTTTATTGTTCACCGCCTTCTTGTATTAGTTGAATACTTGATAGTTTCCCGTTCTATCTGTTTCATTAAGTTGTATATACGAGTTTTTTTTCCCTCTTTTGCTAAGTGTCTGTGCGAGTTTACAGCTTGATATTTACTTTCCCTCCGGGGCGAAGTACAACATTGATGATATGTGCAAGCACCAGTGGAATTGGGCAAGCAAAAATCCATGGGGTTACCAGGCAAAGCCTTGAATACCATTCGTGCTCTCTTTCAACTGATATATCTTTCATTTTATGAGAAGTAGTTTTGCTCCATTTTGCTCCACTTTACTTCACCTCTTCATGCATTTTCTTTCCCCCACAAAAAATAGACTTACAGTAAAAAGAACAAAAAATGTAATTTGAAATTGATATTTTTTAAGATATCCGAAGTCTATAAACTGCTTCTATCAATAACCTTATAGGATCAAGAGTGAGGTGAGTTAAATGTGAACTGAAGATTTCACTACTAAAAGTCTGCTAGACTTCTTTTTTTTGGTTAAGTCCAAGTACAACTCGACTTGTTCACTGGGAAATGTGCCAGATAAACTTAGTAATAAACTTAGTGATTGCTCTCTTTATGCTCTTGTTCTGAAGACTTATGTTTTTGGGGTCAATTTAGTAAATTAAAGTACTTGATTCTTAAGAAAGCATATTAGTACTGTTCACTAACAAAAGTTAGCTTTCTCATGGTTTTGAATTTTCATTATTTTAGGTGAGGAGCATGGCACAACCTACCTCTGGATCAGCGATTGCAAATTTATCGAATGCAGTTCCTGGTATGAGAATGTACGATCAACTTCCCCAGCAGTATCAATAATTCCAAAAGCAGTGTTCTTTCATTTGTCGAGTCCATTTAGGGATCAGGATGTTAAGCCTATACATGCACCACAAACTGCTGCTGATAGATATGGAATGTCATAAGGATTGCCAATCCTGCTGCAACCTCACTTGCTGTGGGAACGGAGCTGACAATACTGGGACTCAACTTGACCTCCTCTGACCCTATTCACAAAAAGTTTGCATCTCCATGATCCGATGAACCTGCCAAGGGAGAGCCAGAATTCAACATCCCGGAATGTTATAAAGCCAAGCCTCCTCCACTGAATGTTAGGCTGTTAGTGGATTCTTATTACCACGTTCCTGATGTTGGGTTTACTTGGTGCAGCAATCTAATTTCCCGAGATTACGGGCGGAGACATTGTTTATATCTTTTATAGGTGATAATTACCTCTTTACAGTTCATTCTAGCCCATCATTGGTTCTTCAGTAATCTGGTTCTTGTCTCTTTTTTCTTTTCTGCAGCATGCCAAAGGAAGAGGCGCAGTTGTATGCTGCAATTGAACTGTATGCCTTTCTCTCTTATTTCCTTTTATTTATTACTTGAATTTGATATCTCTTCCTACTTGAAAGTGATTGTGGTGAAGATTAAAAGTGACAACTTTGGTGAATTGGTCAGAGAATTTGATAACTACATGGTTGTGGAATTGAACTGTATGCCTTTTTCTCTTATTTCCTTTTATTTATTACTTGAACTTGTTATCTCTTCCTACTTGAAAGTGATTGTGATGAAGATTAGAAGTGACAACTAGGTGAAGTGTTCAGAGAATTTGATAACTACATGGTTGCGATGAGTGTTGTCTACTAAACGAGAAGGAGCAGTTAGTATATCTCATCATTGTTTGGTATAAAAGTGGTCTTCTCCATGTACTTCAGATTCGAGCTGTTATAAATTCATATCTCCATAAAGTATTATCAAAACAGTTCCGCAGCTAAAGATGAAAGAATGAATAGGATGAAGATGAATCAACATAGGCTCTTTGATTTATATTTTCAATCTTAAAACATCTTTTGTGCATGTTTTGTTGTAGAATAATTTTTTTGCAGAATTCAGTTATATTACGGAGGTTTACATATCATAATTGGTGATAGGATATCTTGTCTCTATCTACCAACCTAAGCAGGAAACAACATACTTTTACTGTGAATCCTGTTTCATTACATCATTTATCTTTTATACTTTCCTATAGTAATAGAGAATGGGATGGTGCAATAAAGTGTACACCTATAGGGCAGCAGCTGTAGGTTTCCGCAGCAAAAAGAACAATATTATATATCTTTTTAATTCTTTAATTTTTCCAAAATTTGCGCAGGCAGGCTGATGGATAAACCAGATCTGATTTCTTCTGTTTCCTTTTGTTTTGCAGGATTGACAGATGCGGGTTCTACCACAAAGGTTACCGTGCATGGTTCACGAGGGTAAAAAATGTCGAGCTTCTTCAGAGAGCAAGCACCTATGAGAGGGGATGCTACTTCTGTTTTGATCCTAACTCCTTTGAGACTGACAAAGGTTTGCGCAACATTTCTTCCCATATAAATTCTTACATTAATCGCTTATTTGGCGAATAACTTCTTTTACTTGTTTATCCTACTACATCGTTTATTACTAGGATTTGTTTTTTCTGCAGGATAACTTTGTTGTGCGGTGTGAATGGATAGAATTCCCGCCTTGCCTCAGCAGGTGCCAGTAGCTTAGGATGTTTCGAATATTGGCTGCTGTTTGTGTAATTGTGTAGTTTCTGGAGAAATATAGAATATGAGGCTCTAGTGAATATATAAGCCCCTATTTTGTGTGGTGGTTCTGCTGACGTTTTGTAAAGGACCCCTCTTAGACAGATATGATACTATCTTAGAAAAAGATGGGTGGTTTTTGGCTGTAGATTGAAACATTGGTGTAAATGCCGGAACATTTCAACTGTCCATATGAGCTCATTAATGGCAATTTGGGAAGATTAACATTTCTCTAAAATACTAGTTTCAACCTTAAACTTATGTTCCTTCTGGTGTTACAATTTTGTTGTTATTAATTCATCCATTGGATTTTCTTTCTTTTAGCTAAGCCAAAAGAAGAAAACCATTAGGAATGCACGACTTTATCTCATGTTGATTGGATTAATAGATCAGTGTTCTTTATTGTACAAGAAACTCACACAATTGAAGTTATTTGGATCAATGGAATTCTTCAAAGTGCAAATAAAGTACAGAAGCAAGTGGTTATTATTAGTATTACCCTATGCACCTTGATAACTGCAGTACAAAATTCAGATAAAACCATATAGAACCAGACTTTACAGAGAAATTGAAATGCTCAAAATTCATGACATTTGGGCTTAGGAGTATGGTGTCTGAGTCCTACTATATTACTTACTCCTCTAAGAAAAAACTCTTGAACAAGACTCAAGTAAAAAAAAAATCCAAACTCTTGAAATTCACAAAAATATCTATACGTTCTGCTCCGCGGCATTCAGGTGCCGGCCTAGGTCGCCATAGGAGTCGAATACATTCCAGCACCTGCTACAGGTGACGATGCCACTGGGATGCCTTGACCTGCAATGAGCAGCAAAAGTCTTGCGGTCTTTTGAGATCACCCTACCAGGACATCTGAGGCACGTCCCCAGGGTAAAGTTGAGGTGGCGGTTTCTTGGTATCGCAGCAAAGACGAACGTCATCGCCACGATCATAGCGAGGAGCATCAGGCCCAATGCCACCCCAAGTAGAGAGATATGAGCTACAATACAATTTATTGGATCAAATAAGGATCAAGAAGCATAATGTAATATCAAATTTTAATAATCATTTTCATTTTATACTCCTTAATCATTTGTTTCATCTAATTTCTTTGATACAACAATCATTATTGGTAAATAAAATACAAGAAAACTGAAAGGTAGTCAGTATATGTTTCAGAAGCTAAAGCATATAGAAAAAGGACAAGCAACCAGCATGTGGACTAAATGGCTTCTTTTCTATGGGTTTTAGGTCTAAATTATAGATATGCTTGGATTATTTAGCCCAGCCCAATTCCCAAATGGCTTCTTTTTGCGGCCACGACAGTTGTGGCGGAAATATCCTAAATGGCTTCTTTTCTATGGGTTTTAGGTCTAAATTATAAATATGCTTGGATTATTTAGCCCAGCCCAATTCCATACAAGTTTAAAGTTAAATCAAATCTACAATAAAAACATAATATAACCCTAAAATCTCTCCATCTTTCTTTGCGTCTGTAAGAAAAACATAATCACACTCTCCTCTTCTTCCTCCCCTTCACTCCCGATGACCATCTCCGGGAAGTGCAGGTTAGTCTTTTTCTTTTTCTACTTTTTTTTTATTCAATGCAATGAAATTATTTCTTTTTATTGAAATTTTACTTATTTTTTTAAAAGGATAGCAATAAATTAATGTAATGCCGAATTAACGATACTGAAATTAACATTTACTACAGAATAATTTTATCAAGAAAATACAAGAAAACCCTAATCTTCGTTAAATTATTACCGTAGGTTAGTGGTGTCATCAACACCGCATCGCCGCCGTCATCAACAGCTAGCACGTTGGAAACCAAGATGAGAGCAGGAAAAATGTTGCGGAAGACATGGTAGCTTTTCTCGAGAGCAATTGTATTTCAATGTATTGAAGGACGAGAGAGGCGGCTTCGACGAAGATATTTAAGTAGGAAATGTTGAAGGAGGAGCGTGTGGAATGCTGTGTTTTTAGGCGGGCAAAAACTTTTTAGGCGGTTTGCAGTATGAGTTTTTACCTAAATACCTTTTGTTGTAAAGTGGTTTACTAGTCTGGCTCTTATGCAAAACAAATATTTTTTATTATGTGTGTAATATTTTTTTTGTCTTAAGAACATAAATTCTTTTTTACATCAATTTCAACCGTTAAAATTTTAATTTAACGGATGAGAATCAATTCCGCACGTACAAAATATTTCTTGTTTCTCACTGGAGCCGTGGTGTGCGTTACTACCTCCCTACTAAATTTTTCGCAACGTTTTTTGTTTTTTTAGATATCTCAAATTGTTTGTCACATATAAGAAATGAATACATATTTATTATTATTTTTTAATTATATCTCCTAATTTATTACTCAACTAATTATTATTAATAATTTTTTAGTGATAAATTTAGATTTTCTTCTTCATCATTAATTTATTTAAATGATTGACTAAGTCTGTGTAAAAAGTTAAAACAGTGCAAACAATTTAGGACGAAGGTAATACTACATTGTCCGAAATGTTACACTCGACTAGGACGGTTTTTTTTAGGCGTTGATAATATAATTTTGTCTTCAGTGGTAAATTGATAATGTAGATTAGTGGTTTTTTTTAACAGATACATTAGTGATATATATTATCTTCATTTTTTTTTGTAGTGAAAATTTCCTATATGATAATCAGTCCGGCTCCTATGCGGAACAGTGAAAAATCCGCACGTGCAGAACAATTTCATCCGTCGGATGATAATTTGAACGGCCCAGATATGGAGAGAGAAACGTTACGGTTAGACTTAAAAAAAATTTAAAAAAACCTTTCTCTCTCTAGATTTGGACCACTAAAATCTATCATCCGACGGTTAATATTTGTTCCGCACGTGAATAACAAATCCCTGTTCCGCATAGGAGCCGGGAGCATGATACATAATAATCCCCTCACACTAGTTGAAGATTTCCTCGTATAGGTTTAACCCAAAAATTAGTGAAGTTCTTTCACCTTATAACTCAAAAAAATAGTAGAGGAGGTAAATTAGAAATGTATCTCAATGAATTATTAGATGTTATTCGCACTATAAATGATAAGGAATTGTCTAACAAAAATTATATCACCCACAAAATATCGAAGGTTGAACCGCTTTTTTAAAATTGAACTTCCACCTTATAACGCAACACAAGACTGTCACTACGACATACCTTTTTGTAATTAAGTTATGCCCCAAGACAAAAGATTACTTCATATCTTTTGAGGTAAATTTGCAAAATACATTGATATTTGTAATTATTTTCTTTTTTATGTATTTTGTTGCATTTGATTTTTAATGTTAAATTATTATTTTTTATTTTTATCTATTAAAAAAGCAAAAAAAAAACAGATATGTAATTTTTATTTTTTAGAAGATTTTGATATTTAATTGATGGGAGGAAATAAAAGGTCACATCACCTATAAGAAGGGGTGGAAAGCATATATCAATAGACATTTTCCCATATATTTACTATATGTATATTTGTTTTCAATAATATATACACTTGATAAATTGTAAGTTATTGGATAAGTAAATACACGATACAAAAGATTTTTTTTTTTTGCCTATAAGAAGGGGCTTTTAGGATTAATGATTATGTTGACTGAATTGCCCTATATTTTCTAACCCTAGGCTGGCCTTAGAGTCTAGCTTCTCTTTGCCCCCACATCAGCAGCTATAAGAAACGGTCCAGCTTATCCGCAAGGGTAATCCAATTAGTTCAAGGGTGGTAAATTGTGTAAGATGGTGCATGTTCAAATCTTGGCAGCCGCAGTGTGGAAGTTCCAACTCTCTAATGTTGGGGTGGTTTCTTGTGGTGGGCTAAGACAAGGCCTCCCTCCAATTGAGTCGCTGGGTCACCTTGATTTACATCCTCCACAATTCCTGTCGGATCGGGAGGTGAGAGCCCTTTGGGCGTGAAT
>JAOWBF010000038.1:7611106-7623217 GCA_028566175.1 Vinca major
GGAGATAAGTGAATCGTATGCAAAATGTACTCTCTAGTAAAATATTTTATGAGACCTTCAAATTTAATAGCGAGTTATTATATAAGACAAAGTTCATCTAATACGCACTTTTGTGTAATAACTACATGGTAGGTATACATTCCAATCAGGTTTCTGTAAGCAGAAAATGATGGATAGATACGTAGATATAGAACTACTATATCTTTTTCTTTTTGGTAGGTGTGGATTGAATATTTATTATAATAGGTTTGAACAAGCCCAAATAAATTAATTAGAATTAATTCCATTCTATAATATAAATCTGTTAAAAAATATAATAAAAAGTAAAAAAGTAAAAAATAATATATAATTTATTAGTTAAAATATTAATATTAATTTTTTAAATAAAATTAATTATATATTTAAGAGAGTAATATTAATAATTTAACTAACAAATTATTTTATAATTTAATTTTTAAATATTTGTTATATACCTTAAATGATTTATATTATGTAAATATGAATTATAGCAAAACCGTGAGCCAATTCCCAGATAGTGATTTATGGGGTTTGACGGGCATAGAAGATTCCAGCCTATCCAGAATGGGACTTGAAGCAAAGTCTCATTCATTCATGGAATCGAACAGCCAATTTTGTCGCATTGTACTTTTTGGCCTTAGTCACATTTTGATTCTGTACTAGATTATGGGTTAGAGTTGAAGGTTTTTGACAGTACTACGTTGAATTCTTCGGTAATTTATTCGACTTGTGATTAATATGCAAAAATTAATCAATATTATACCTATTGGAAAAAAATGGAATAACTTGTACTAGATTATTGTACCTATGAGTAATGTACATCAATGGAAACATCTCCAAACCTATTTTTTTTAGCATTCTATGACCCTATGCTTGTCCTTATTTCATTAGCTCAATAATTCCTCTAATGAAATTAATATAAACCCGAATTTCAACGAGCTAAATAATAGTTATTGCTGAAGGTATCTATCAATTTCATTTCATTTCTGTTTTGGTAGGTCCACTCGAAGATGTCAGGGAAAAAAGGTTAAAAATAAACTACAAAAATTAATCTACATAAGAAAATTATTTACTTACCAAGTAGAACAGCAAACCTCTTATACATCGATGATTGGATATTATCGTAGATAAATTCATTTAAGGATTTAGTGCAAAATTGATAGTGTATGCACAACGACTATTAATCGCTAAATGAATTGACGATGGTTGAATTTGTTTTTCGAGAAAGATTTGTTGTTTAAAAAAATATATATATTCTTAAAAAAATTTAAACAGTCAAAGTCAAATAATCTAATCATTCACAAGGACTGTTACATGTAGAAAGAACATTAGTTCTGTACTAAATACAAATTGGATAAAATCCAGACAGCCTGTCAAAATGAATTGGAGACAGGATAGAAGAAAAATCTCAAACAGACGGTAAACAAGGAAAATGGATTAGAAATGATATATATATATATATATATATATAATCATTTATTTACCCCTTAAACCAAAACCAAACAAAATGGAAGGAAAGGGTAAATTGGTAAAAAAGATAAGGCAAAACAAATAGTGTGTAATTATATACAACTGGCAACTCTGTTTTGCTTTACCTTACCTTCCATTTTCTCTAACTTCTTGATTTTTCTTCAGCTCTCTCTATATATATACACCAACAAAGAAATCCCTTGCACCATTTTCAATCAACCAAAAATTTAGAGATTATTAGAAAGAGAAAAAGAAAAATTTCTTGGAATTTAAGGATATGGGTACTGGTTTTTCGTTCTTGATTTCACCTGCAAGTTCTTGTTCTTCATCAATGGCTTCAGCAACAGCAAATCCAGGGCTCGGAGATTTGCCTGAAAGTTGTGTAGCTTCTGTTTTGGTTTATTTAGACCCACCTGAGATCTGTAAATTAGCTATGATGAATAGGGCTTTTAGAGGTGCTTCATCTGCTGATTTTGTTTGGGAATCTAAGTTGCCTTCAAATTATGATTCTGTTATTCAAAGGGTTTTTCTTGATGATGATGATGATAATAGTGGGAAAAGGAATAAGATTTCTGGTAATTTGTGTAAAAGGGATATCTATTCCAAGCTTTCTAGGCCTAATTGTTTTGATGGTGGCGCAAAGGTTCGTTCTTTTTTCCTTTTGTAATAATTAATGCTTTCAATTGGGGGATTTTAGGTTAAAGATTAATGTTAAAGACATTTTCCTAAATTTAATGGCTATTACCTATTTGGGATTCTTTTAGAATGATAAAAATGTGTTCTTTTTATATCATATAAAGAATATAATTTTAGGGATTTATGAATAATCTTGCATAATGAATAGGGTTTTGGTCAAATTTTGGTTGATATCTTCAATTGGAAGCTTTATCATTCACTGGGTTATCTCAAATTTTTATGGGGGATTTTTGGATTTGCTTTTTTCTTAAATTTAGTAGCTATATCCTGTTGTGGGTTCTTTTAGAAATGATAAAAAAATGGTTTTTTTTTACCATATGAAACATAATTTTTAAGGGATTTATGGATAATCTTGCCTAATCGATAGGGTTTTGGTCAAGTTTTGGATTTTTTGGGTGGGTGGGTAGTAGTGCACAAATCTTTGGGTTTTGTTGAAAGGTTGGTGATTTGTTGGTTGATCTTAATTTTTTATGGGGTTTGTGGATTTTCGTTGCAGAAAGTTTGGTTGGATAAACGTTCTGGAAAAGTTTGTTTGTCAATCTCTTCAAGTGGATTGGCAATTACGGGGATAGATGATCGGAGATATTGGAGCCGTATTCCGACCGATGAATCTAGGTGAGGAGGCAAAGCTTTTGTTTTTTTGTTGTTTTAGTTGAACCGGCAATGGAAAATTGTGTATTTTCTTGATGTATGTGGGTTTTAAATCAGCTGATCAAACTCCGACTGCGGGGGCATTTCTTGGGCTGAACCAGAAAAAGGTCCTCTGCTATATGTATTATGTGATTCTCTATTTGTGGTATTCTCTTTAAACATGAACTTTGACCTTTTTCATTCAGTTATGAAATACATTTGATTCAAGACTTTGGTAAAGAACTCGCATTTTAAGTAATTTCCAAAGGAGAAAATGAATAGTAACAAGTAAATTACGGATAAGCGTCCATGATAAACCTGTTTTTTTGCTTTTATGGTTCTGCTTGATTGTTAGTATCGTGCTTTCCGATATATTTCCCACTTGAACATTCAGTGTGAAGAGATCTCCCTACCTTAGAGATATCGTCTTTCATATGATCCGTAAGAAATTTGCTTGCCTTGTTAAGTAGAGTAGTTATGTGTCTCGTGTTATTATGTAGGTGATAGAAACCATGTTTCATTTGGGAAGAAAACCATGTTTCATTGATTTAGTAATACAGCTGATTTCTCGTGTGTTCTAGTTGTTTTTCGTTGTACACTGTCCAAGTGAATCTATTTTTTATTTTCATGTAGATTTGGCTCCATTGCATACCTTCAGCAAATCTGGTGGTTTGAAGTTGATGGGGAAGTTGAGTTTCCCTTTCCAGCAGGATCCTATAGCTTGTTCTTCCGACTGCAATTAGGACGAACTTACAAGAGATTTGGCCGACGTGCTTGTAACACCGAGCACATCCATGGTTGGGATATAAAACCAGTACGGTTCCAGCTCTCAATCTCAGACGGTCAGCAAGCAACGACTCAATGTTACTTGAACGAACCAGGGAAATGGACTTACTATCATATGGGAGATTTCGTTGTTGCCAATACAAACAAGCCAACAAAGGTTAAGTTCTCAATGACCCAGATCGATTGTACACACACTAAAGGCGGTCTTTGTGTCGATTCAGTATATGTATATCCTAGTGAGTTTAGAGAGAGGTTAAAGCACTTTTAATAGCGTTAATCTTTTGTAGGGACTCATAGATTCTTAGACTATATTTCCTGGAGCTAAAAGTCATCTACATTTTGCAATCCATCTGAGATGTAGGTAGCTTTGTGTATATCATTATATCGGCCGTGTTTTTTTGTGTCGGCATCATGTAAAAGTAGCTTCCTGTTTTTACTGGGAGTGAGTTTTTTTAACCTATGTTTTGTAAACTTATTACTTTTGCTCCAATCCAATGAAGTATGATTTGCCTAAGATTTTTACTGTGGATTAAATAATTGCTGTTTGTTCCTAGGCTTGATGGCTTATTTTATTTCACGTGTTTATTCTTGTTAGGTTCACAATGTGCTGTTCTTGGTTGTCTTTTTAACACAATCAAGGTAAGAAAATCATTAAAAATTTACTGGTTTCAAGGTTCAGGAGCAACAAAAGAACATGCCAAGAGAAACATTAAGACGATAACAACCGAGCCTTAGTCTAGGCTCAAATAATTAAAGGTAAATTATATGAGCTAAAGAAAAGATTGTGTGCTCAATTTAGATTGGTTCATGTCATGAAATGCGATTAAATTGTAAGTTGGACGTTACACATTTATAACAACACGCATTGAGACTAGCAGCAAGTATCAGAAGCTAGATTAAGATCAGGACACTCGCGGTGTTGAAAACAAAAACAAAACAATAATCTCTTGTCACGACTCTTCTTCTCTGTCCGGCCTTAAGACTGACACTAAATAGGATTGAAACTGGACGTAGGTAGCGAGCTAGGGTTCATGACACTCAAAAGGCGAAGTTGAAAATAGAAATTGCAAGAGAATCATCAAGAGATGGAGAAAATTGGAAGTCACAAGATATGTATAGAGATTCAACAATTAACTGCATTTATCTATAACATATCCAGGACCAAAAAGAGATGACCACCTCCGGCGAAATATATCTATGACAAAACAGTCAAGTTCCCTATACAAAAACTCCAATCTCTCTCCTAAAACAGCTAATTTGGCACTTCTGCATGCTTCTACATTTCTCATTTAAATAATGACCTAAAAATCATTATTAGAGAAATGTTCAAATATACCGCGTAAACCTTCAGGCAGATGGAACTCTGCCATGTCTTTATCGCTTTTGATGCCGAAGTTGGTAGCAGCAACTTTAAGTGAATCACTGATAGAGACACCCCTAGAGCTTTCTGCATTTCCATGACCATTATCAAAAAAAATTGTCTGTCCCAGTACAGTTGTTCTGGAGTTGCCGAGAATTGCCCCATCGCTCAGGATATTTGTGCCCACGGTTCTAGTAGGCAAGCCGCTGAATATATTCTCATTGGTTTCGCGGAAGCCTTGTTCGTTCTGTCTTCTAAGTGCATTCTGAAGTAATTTATCGATCATCTGCTGCTGCTGCTTCTGCTGCTGCACATTCTTGCTGGCTTCAGAAGATTGTGAATTTGGCAAGCTGGAAAGAAGTGAGCCATAAAAGAGCCCAGGTTTTGAGGACTGCTGACCTAGAAATGACGAAGGCATCGCACCCTGACTAGCTGTGTCAACCAAATACGACTGGTTTGGCTTTGTACTAGTTGCTGTTGGGCTAAACAGGCTTTCCCGTAGCACTTTCTGGTAATAATTAGACATCAATAGCTCCATCTCCCCAGGTCTAGAGTTGCAAACAACTCTATCGCCGGTTGTACCAGTATCATTGAAGTGGCTGTCAATACCAACATTCCTCGCTGTTGATCTATTTTCCTTAGTAAGCACACTCTGAATACTCCCTTGTCGCGATGTTTCTTGCTTCCCGTCATTCTTGATGCTTCCGTGGGTTTCTCGGGTTTCTCTAGCGTTGCCTTGGCGAGGATAAGCATTCAAGCTTTCTACATGGAACCAAAGTAGTCATCGAATATTAGCAAGGGAAATTTTTTCTATGAATCAAATGCCGGTAAAGGAAGGCGTGTGCAAACCTATTGGTCCGAGTTTCTGGTCATGGCTGAAAGTGACTAGATCTTTCATTATGTTCAGAACTTCAGCTATCTGTTAAACAGTAGAATAAAACTTACTGATCATGATAGAAGATAGTAGAGAAACTGATCAGTAAAAGATTGATTTCGGTTCGGCTAAAATAGTCTCAAAAGTTTACCTGCAAGCATCGAACATATCTTTTAGAAAATCCCAACTCATCCACTGTTGGTAAATCCAGACTCTTAGTTAATTGATTCCCAGTTTTCTCAAACCTACATGAATAGGGAAAATCATAAGCCTAATCATCATATTCTCTAAATATGGAATTACTTCTCAGACATCCAAGTATGTTTAAGCAAAATTAACCGAAGGAAAAAGTGCCCGACTCGACCACATAAAATGCCTAGACTTTTAGCACGAAAAAGAATCTTTAATATGGTTTTCCTGTGTGGCTTGTTTTTTCCTCTCAACTTCCGACATATTTACTTCTTTTTGTGATTGAAATCAAAATCCGGTGTCGTGCATTCATTATAGAAACAGCAAAACTCAAGCAAAAAGTAGTTCATGTTCCACACATGTCGTGACTTTCTTGCAACTTCTCTACTGGAGCCTTGTCCTCTGGTGTGCCTTCACTAAGCAAACCCTGATATTGTTGAGCAACAGACATCAACTGATTGACCTGCAAAACGATAGAATAATGAGTACGCAACAGATGGAACTTGAAATTCTAGTGTCAGATACCAGAAAAGTTCAAAATTCATGAAGTGATTCGGTGAATATACGAGATTGTCATTCATAAGACTATCAATAAGAAAGAAATTTGTCACAATTTGATACCTGTGGTGCAATCAACCGACAAGGGAAAAATTCATCGTGACGGGTTGCACAAAACTCCCAAGACAATATCTAGCATAAAATTTGAGGACTTGAGATATCAGGAGATGAACAAAATAAAAAGAGCAACAAAATTCAAAGCTAGAAGCTAGCATAGTAATTCACCTTCAGGTCATCTCCGAAAGTCACTCGTAGTTTACCCTCGTGGATGACACGAAATTGTTCATAGACACTTTGTTGAACCGATTTCTCATATTCCAACAGTGTCACTCCGGATGGTAATCTGTGCTCTAGAGGAGAGTCCAGATATAGAATCTCCTCAAGTACACCGCTCTCGTATTTTATTTGCCAAAGCCTAGGAAGTACCTCAAAGCTTGTCTCTATGCAACGACAACAACAATAAAATAACCCATTAAGTCCCAATAAAAGCTTGCCTCTATGAAAGGAGAAAAAAACAAGAATTATCGACTGCAGAATCTTAGGAAACGTATATCTTTTCGGGCAGCACCACAGAAGAATCTATAGGATTTCATTTTCTTTCCCAAAACTGAGGTTTTTTGTGTTGAAATCTCTATAATCAGAGAATACACATCTTAGATTATACGACAAAGTAGCACTAATTTACTTACCGAATCCCTTCCCTGATCTTGAACCACAAAGGTCACAACACCATGCCCCCTGATGCAACAAATGAGGAAAAATATAGATTTTAAAGCATATTGTGCTACTAGTCCCGACCGATAAACAAAATTGGCATGAAATACGATGAAGAATTAGGAGAAGCAAACTGATATATAGAAGCTATGAACATAAATAGTTAGCCTTTAAGAAAAATATTTTGGATCGGCAGAAGCTTACAACTGAACCAAGAGAAAGAACACCAAGAGCATGTTCCCCGATATCTTGATATGAAGAAAAGCACCACCTTTCTTTGGCACAAGGAGCATAAAAATCCGAAACAA
The DNA here is from genome assembly GCA_028566175.1 of Vinca major. Lineage (NCBI taxonomy): Eukaryota > Viridiplantae > Streptophyta > Magnoliopsida > Gentianales > Apocynaceae > Vinca > Vinca major. Next base: position 7,618,710 of record JAOWBF010000038.1, read on the forward strand.
TTTTCCTCCAGAAATCAATACCATTGTCCTGAAAACCGAAAGACAGGCTTATTCTCGTCAAACTTTACTATGAAAAAAACCAGTTACTAATAGGAAAATAGAGCAGTCTGCTGAAGAGCAAAGGAAAATCAACTTTTGGAAACAGACCTGTGGTCGATTCTTCAGATTGTATAAGTACCGTTTTAATCGTTGAGAACAGATACCATCAACCCCGGAAGAGGCTGGATGGTTGGCCTGCTGTTGCAACTGATTCTTGAAATGCTGATCCATTTTTGGTGCTTGAAGTCCACGCAACTGTGGAAGAGGATCCAAAATCTGTTGTTGGTTACCCTGGATTAATGCCCTTAACTTAGGATTATGATCTTGCAACTGCTTGTTATACCGTCTCTGCAATAGTTGCTGAATAAGTCGTTCCTGTGCGAAATCATGGCTAACATCTGTCCTTGGTTTCTTCAGCATCTGCTTTAGTGTATTAGAATCTGGTTTCATTCCAATAGCATTTGAAAACTGATTCTTTGGCAATTCTTTGGATAGTTGCTCTAGTTTAGCCCCTTGTTGACTGTTTTGATTTGCAATGAAAGTCCGTAGGGGTACCCGAGAATCACCCATAGCAGAATTACTTAAATGATCAGTTAACAATGACTTGGCTGATGAGGGTAAGGTAAGGTAAGGGTCCATTCGCGCATTTTCACTGCTCTGCAGAAGAGCTCTACTTGGTAAGATCAAGTTTGGATTTGTAACCAAAGAACTCGTACCAACACCCGACCCTGGATTCGTAAACTTGTCAAGAACAGTTGAGTACACATCACCAGTGGCCAAATTTGCATTCAGTTCAGCCATTTTAACAATTGAAAGTGGCAAGTCGACTGGTGAAGCGTATGCTTCTTCTCTGGGAGAGTTCGAGCTTGAAGACTCGAGAAAACATCCATTTACATCATTTGGCACTACATGAGGCATAGCCAACTCGCTGTTTGAGTCGAAATAAGCTTCTTGAGCCATGCAGGTGAACAGTAAATAACTCCAAGTTCAGAACTTCTAACAGAATTTTGCATGAGAATCCTATGAAGATTTGCCAAAACCAACAAAAATGATACAGAATCAGTGCCCCTCCAACACAAAATGGGATTTTCATAGGAATTTACGACGATTTCCATACAGCAACCAGAAGAATAACCATACTAGCAAGTTAAAAAGTCAAATTCAAGTCGCTGACAAGCACCCAAAGAACATTGAAGTTTACAAATCATGAAATTAATTTCAGAAGGGTATGGCATGGAACTTCAGAAAAGGGGATAAGAACTGCCACAGATAAATTCCATAACATACTGAATTGTCCATAAGCATGAAAAGTCCACACAACCTGGTGTATACAATAACCGGTAACCGGTATAAAGGTAAAAGACCTCAAGATCTTTATACATAATTCCATGTATTCTCACAATATAAAAGAGGTACTCTTTTGTTATTTCCTTATTACTATTTTTTCGACTTATGGTTTACTACCTTAAGCACCAAGTAGGCCCGGGAAGAGGCCTGCCTACCCAGGAATTCGTATAACTCTCTAGCCTGGTATTCACGCCGCATCACAACCAACAAAACCAAATAGTCTTCACTGGCAAGTTAATTTGCATAAAATTACCTCAAGAACAAGGGCATTTTGCCAAAAAAGATTGTACCATAATCAAATCCTTAGGTATACTACACATAGTTATCATCAGTGGCGGATCTAAGGGGGGCCAGGGGTGGTGACCGCCCCTAAGATTTTGAAAAGTTGCATATTTTACCTTTAGAAAATAAAAAAATTCAAGAAATGCTTTAAAATATTAGCTTTCGCCCTCCCCCAAAATTATTGAAACATTTTTATATGGTCCTTTGTTATATACTTCGCCCCCTCAGCATAAAACGCTGCATCAGCTAGGCAAGGACGAATCTTGGGGGTGGGTGGGGGCCGCCCCCAAGATTTTCAAAGTTGCATTTTTTACCCTTATAAATTTTCGAAATTTTGAAAGATTACTAACAAAATTACCCCTCGCCCCGCTACAAAAGGTTTTTGGCTTCGTCCCTGTAATATAATCAACATACATGGAAACAGTAGCAACTAAAAGAGCTAAAAATCATGACCCACAAAGCATAGCATGAGCAAAACAACAAGAAAATGATGAATTTGCATAGACTCTTTCATCAAAGAAGAATTCCAAGCAATTAAACTTGTAAAAATGTACAATAAAAAGATTGTAAGGGTAACAAGAACTTACAAAAGACATGCAAGCCCAGAATCATAAGAGTTTAAACTCAAGAACCCATCCTGATCAATAAGTAATCATCAGAAGCTGCATGAAAAACTAAACATTGTTCAAATATAAAATTCATGTAAAAATAAAAGGCATTTCAAAGAAAGAAAAAAAAACCCAGATAAAACAGTAAATATTATCACCTATAAATTTAGAAAAAAAACATAAACAAACAAAATCCCAGATGATTAAAGCATTAAGAAACCCAATTACAAGAAAAACACCCCCCAATTTCTTTCTTTGCTAAAATTTTCCCTCAGGTAAAATCTTGAAAACCAAAGTTTTTTTTTTAAAAAAAAAAGTTTTAAAATTTTTTAATCTCGAACCCCAACCCCCTTCCTTAATGATTTGAACCCCGACGTAGAGAACAAAAATTTCTTATCACTTAAGCTGCACTTCACTGTCACCAAAAGGACTCAAATAAAAACTTACAACAAAATGTAGCTCTATTCTTTTTCCATTTATTGATTTCCAAAAGAGAAAATCTAACAATAATTTAACTAGACCGAAAAGGTATTGAAGAAAAACAAAAAGAAAATAATTTCAAGTAAAATCTAACCCTTAAAAATTGAAGCTTTTTTTCTTTCTTTCTTTTTTTGCTGCTTCTCCAGAACTGTGTTTCTGTGTGTGTTCTTCTATGTGCCTTTTATTAGAGGCGCGGGAAGAAGAAATGCGGGAGGAAGTAACCGGCTAATACAAGTAAGATGGGCCCACATGTTTACTCTTTGGTGACCGTGTCCAGAGCGAAGCCAGAATTTATATGTTGTGGGCGAATTTAAAAAAATTCAAATATCTTTGAAAAGATAAAAGTAACTTTACAAAGTTTTTCAAGGAAAAATAAAAAATTACTTTTCTAAAAATATTAGAAAGTATTGTCTTCCGTCTCTTTTGAATCTGTCATTTACGTTGCTCGAATCTTCGACCCAATTAATTTATAATTTAACAATCATTTTGATCGATTGATAATAAATTTTATAAATATTCAATATAAATTGCTTTAAAATGTTGTTAATTAGCAATATTACATTGCCAACAAGTTCAAAGAGGTTTCAAGTGCAACAAGATAAATTATGATCACTTCAAGTGCCAACATGTTTTACTAGGTTGGGGTCTTAGAATGCGAGGTTATGGACACGCGTCAGCTGTGGGGAAAGCCAAATCACTGTGTGCTGGTTTATATTTCGGTGCGGACATCGGACTAGTTCTAACTCATCTTTTTTTCTGTTTCACAATGACGTCATATAATCATTTTCCTTTTGTATGATTTTTCCTTGTAATCCAAATGGATTTCAGGTCCGTTTTGCTCTTTTGTTCTTTCTCTCTCCTTTTTTTTTCTTTTTTTTTTGGCAAAGTGATTTTGTTTTGGTTCCTTGGAAATCTCCATTTTGCCTGATGGAAAATTTAGGTAATCGGATTGCTAGGATTTTATTTAGATTTTTTGCTTCGAATAAAGATAACTTGTCTTCGGATAGGTGCAATATATATATGATTCTTTCGGTGTAAATTCGAAATATATTATTTAAATTAAAAGTATTGTATTTAATGTATTGAACCTCCTTTATAAACTTACTATAAATGTCTTATAAAGGTACAAGCTATTGGATCAAACACAAACTAAATACTTCAGGTTTTTTCTAACTATTAATTTAACTTTTACAAAATAAAAAATTAAATATTTTAAACCGAACTCGGTCCAATACTAAGCTTAAATTTTCAACATGTGTTTGGATTAATTTTGATCTAAGATTTTGTAGAAGTGAAGCTCGAAATGAAATTTTGTGTTTAAAATCGTGATAGAATGATTACCGTATGCTAAGTGAGAATACTCTTCTTCTTTTTTCAAGTCAAATTTCCAACAATAAGGTGCTGATATATTGATTCTTTAGGGAATAACTATTTTTGACATCACAGCCATTTTTTTCCCCATGCTAAAGGAGCTTAAATTTTCATGCTAAAGCATGAAATCATTGGCAAAACTTATAAAAGATAATTGTACACCACTCTAAAATAGCAACTACAAAACCCAACAAGTCCATCAAGTCAAAGATATTACGAGTGTGATTGGATTGGGTCAGGCCCGAGTTTCAGTTTGAAACTGATGTTAAAACTCTCTTTGAATTGAATTTCGAAATAAAAACTGGAGCATTAAATAATTTAAAAGCTGGTTTGAGTTTAAGACTGGTCTGAGACTGAGACCCAAGATCTCATACTAAGACC
>JAOWBF010000038.1:7664268-7674734 GCA_028566175.1 Vinca major
ATCTTTGGCTTATCTTAACTATCCCGCACAAATCATCTTCAAGTCCACAAAGGTATAATAGAGTAAAGGGTATAATGATCTGCCTCTGATTAGTTGTACCGTGTTATGAATTTAGTTGTATAAATTTCTCTTAAGTGTCTGATTCGTTCCAATCTTATTTTGTCGTGGAAGAACAGGTCTTGCCTGTGATGGTTATGGGCGCCTTTATACCGGGATTGAGAAGAAAGTATCCAGTTCATGAATACATTTCTGCTCTACTACTAGTTGTTGGCTTGATTTTCTTCACCTTAGCAGATGCAAATACTTCTCCAAATTTTAGCATCATCGGTGTTGTCATGATCACCGGTGCTTTAGTCATGGATTCCTTTTTGGGCAACCTTCAGGAAGCAATTTTTACCATGAATCCTGAAACCACTCAGGTTCGTACTTCTCACTCCCTTCCACTTGCTCTTCTTAAAAGAATGAAAAAAAATATTTTTATATAGAGAGGGGATAAAAGTGTCACACGAGTCCTATAGTCGAGGGTTAGAAGTACTGCTCCAATTGCACTAGCCTTCCTTGACTATATGGTTTTTGCTCTTACAGATGGAGATGCTATTCTGCTCTACAGTGGTTGGATTGCCTTTTCTGCTAGCACCAATGATACTGACAGGCGAGTTGTTTAGGGCGTGGAAATCTTGTTATGAGGTAAAAGCTCTTTATACATTTGTTTCAACCTTGTATGTTAAAGTCACCTAGTTTTAATAACTTAATTAAAAATAAAGTTAAAATTTCAATGTGCGAATAGAAATGGAAATGTAAAACTATATAGTTCGGCTAAAACAAATTACCTCCAAGTAATTAACTTTATAAATACTCCCATCTAATGTTTATTCATCAAACAATGGAAGGTTCATAACTTTCCGACTATTGGAGCATTTCTTGCCTTAGCTCGATTATATTCTTACAAAAATTGTCGTTATGATTGGAAATATTAAAGTCTTTGGTGGCTGTGTATTAATTAGGCTTTCTTTAGGATTGTATTTTACGGATGCATATTTTTCTGTCCTAAACTTTAGGTTTCTCACCAGAACTAAGTCTACTAAACTATGTTAGACCTTTCTATTTGCAGAATCCCTATGTGTACGGAGTTTTAGTGTTCGAAGCTATGGCCACATTTATCGGTCAGATTTCTGTTTTATCGCTTATAGCGATCTTCGGGGCCGCCACCACTGCTATGGTAATTACTTGTGTTACTACTACTTACCTTGTAATATTCATTTTTTCTCTCTTATCTCTCAGCCCTATGTCGCTGTGATTTTGATCAGAACACACAAATGCTTGATTCTCTTGCAGATAACAACTGCGAGGAAAGCCGTGACTTTGTTGTTGTCGTACTTGATATTTACAAAGCCTTTGACTGAACAACATTGTTCTGGATTGATACTCATATCAATGGGAATCATATTGAAAATGTTGCCCGAAAATAAAGCCGCCACTCGAGTTGCTACGCCTCGTGCCCCCGGTGCAAAGCAGGGGAAGAGTCATAGAGAAGTTAAAGTAGATGAAGAGAGTAGGCCATTAGTCTAAGCTCTGGAAATGAGCAAGTTATATGGTAGTTAATCTCAAGGTTTTTATTATTTTAGGCATAGACATAGGGAAAAATAAAAAAAAAAGCTCAAAATATTTGTATTCATAATTGTTTTCTTATTTTTTTTCCCTTATATTTTGGCTTTAATTTTTATTTGTAATGTGATTATATAAGCAATAATTTTGAATGATGAAAATAGTTTGTTTAGGGACTGAGAAGTTTTTATGATAGTTTCTTGTAAATATTGTATTTTATCTCCCTATAAATTTTTAATAAGAAATTCGCTCCTAATAACAAATTATTTACTCCGTCATTGATTGTATGCCTTTAGAAGTCAGATGATGTTTGGTTTCTATCCTACGACTCAAATTGAATTGTTATTGCCCCATCTGAATTCAACGATCACGATTTCATCTTCCTCCCTAATTAAAATATAAAAAAAAATCTCAACTCTTCTCCCCCTTTTACTTTCCACCTCCAGTAGAGTACTATACAACAATCAAAGCCCTAATTTCTGATGAGCAAAAAAGCCCTAATGTCGCTCTCCTGAAAGAAACAATCAAAATTGAACTATTAATTAGTAGGGTTTTATCAAATTTTCATCTCCAATGATGAGAGGAACAAAACGATTGGCGACTTCAGTTCAAATCCAATTGCCAATGACTCACTGGTCAGTTCAAATTTGATTTTTTTTGTAGCAATTTTTATGTTTTCAATTGTAAATTAAGCTCATTTAATGAATTTTAATTGCTGTGTGCATGATCACTAAGGTTTTATTGCTTAAAGAATCGAACTTTAATGGGGATAATCGAAATTCTCGATTTAATGGGGTTTTAGGGTCTGATGTTATACTGAATTAAAGTTAACTTTTCAGCTACTTGTTTAATTTTTGGAACTTGTTTACTTGCTATGGAGCAGAAATTAAGCTTTAAAATTATAACAGAAGAAAAAAGATAGCATCTTTTGCGGAGTAAAGATAATGTTGGGTGCATGGAAAGTTCAATTGGAACAGAAAGGGGAAAAAAACCCAAATGTAGACATGTTTTCTCTGTAATTAGTATTTTTTTTCCGGCCTATTACCGACACTAATGTCCATTAATAGTCAATTTTACGCATATGATCTCCGAAAGTAACCGGTTTTTTTTACCATCTTTTTTCTTTTTCCAAAATGAATAATGCAGATACAAAGTAAAAGGATAATGTTTGGATCAAGTCTAGATGCGCAAAGGGCAGAACCATCATTGCAACAACTGGTGGCAGTGGTGCCACAATTGGATACTCAGAGGGCTGAATCATCTCGACAGCATGTTAGAGCACTCAATAAACAATTCGCAAGGTCTATCTTCTATCTATTTGGAACATGCATTAGATTCAATTATTTTTGTCTATTTTTAGCAGTCTATTCGAGCTAAGGTATCACATGATTCTTTGAAGCGAAATGGAGACGTAAATGTGGGAGAATAGTTTGGAGAGTAGTTGATACGGATATCTTTGTCTTTTATGTTTTCTTTGTTTAACAATAATATACTGTTATGGAAGGCCTTGCTCGGAGAAAAAATTTCTTTCGGTATTTTATTTCGTATGGTTATACCATTTTGAGTATATGGTAGACTCGAGTGACAATAGATTCTTCTTTCTCAGTTGGATACAGACTCAGATAGAGGATCACCCGGATGAACTTTGGGAAGATGGAGTTCAAGACTACTTAAACCATGCCAAAACCATTATGGTAATGATCCATGTGTCTTGATAGAATTTAGATATGTTCACAGATTGTGCTAAACGTTAACATTTATCATTAGTGTTATGTTCAAAGTCAATGCACTGCTGAGACATTTGCTTGGTATGCATGTTTCCATCTAAAGATCTAATTATTATTTGACCAACTCTTTTCTTAAATCCATTTTTGTAGAACTTGATAAATGAAAACAAGTAGTTGTAAATTAACCAAGAGCGTAGAGGTAAACAAACTAGCAGTTGTTAGATATTTACTGCATATGATGACAGTCATAAATGGGAAATATTTAGCAACATGTTTCATCTAATAAATGAAGAGCTTCTGTTTGGCTGTGTCAAATTGGTTGATACTTCTAGTTATAGTTCGTTATTATTATTCTCTTTGAAATGCAGAAGATCGCTCTGAAGTGATACTATTCCTGTTTTGGTATTTGATATTGTCTGAATAATTGAATTCGTTCTTTGTGTGCAAAGCCCAACATCTATAGGTATTTCCTTTTTGTATTGTGTGGTTAACTTTCCCTATATCTTTTAATTCCAGGGGAAATTTAGTGATGTCGTCAACTGGCTAAAAGCAAACACCACAAAAGGTGAAAGCAAGCCTCTGCCTGGGTCAGATAACACTCAGAAAGTATTTGGCTCTGAAACCAAGGAAAAAGACAACAATTTATTATTTGGAAAACCTGGAGTTCCTCCAGCAACTACAACTCCAAACTTTGGGACATCCTGGGGAGCAGGAGGTTTCTTCAACAATACAAGTCCTTTTTCGTTTGGTAGGCAAATCTGATGAGTAACAACATCTACTGAAATTATACAAATTCTTGTCTGGTTTTAGTGTAGTTTAGATACATCTTCTGTGTGTTATATCAAGGATTAAGGTTCCTTCGGAAACAAATAAGGGACCAGGCATACTAATGAGTTTCTGTAAGAGAATCCAGAAAATGTGTAGTAGTTCTCTAAAATGCTGTTGTATGATGGGAAATAAAATGAGTAGTAACTCAATCACCATGGCTAAACATGCTTTGTGGTGAGCTACGTGTCAAGAAAACTGATTCTGGTTTTATTTATCAAAGCCTGGTCTGGTTTAATCTCTCTACAAACAAAATTCATTTTGTTGTAAGAATGTAGAGAGATTTTGAAGGTGCAATCATTGTGACTCAAGTTCGAATTACATGATAAGCAAGTGCTCTATATACGTTCAATTATGGATAGTATTGGATGGGACTGCGTGCTTAATTTTTATGCCATATCTTTTATAGAAAACTGTTTGCTTGTTTGATTCATTGCTTAGATTTGCATTTTTTGTCATGAGCTATATATCCTCATATAAGAATATCAAGCCCAGCATGGGGAATGTCTCTTGAATTTTCCTTCCAAAGCGAAATATGTAGTCATAATGCTTGGATACCAATGCTACAAAAAATGAGTTGATTCATGAAAATAATTGCTAGAAGATATGGGATGCCTTAGACTTGAAAAGTGACGTTGCACAATTGTGCCTTTGTCCTGGTATGATACATTTTTGTGCCTGGGAAACGTGTCAAAGAAACAGGATCGTGCATGCTTGAATACTTTACGTGCTTTCTGATTGGCTGTCAGCCGAAGTTATCTTCTTATGCAGGCCTCAAATATAAACAAACTGATCTCTTTGCTCTTAATTTTGTCCAGGAATCCAAAATCCTGTTCCTGGGAGCCAAACTTCAGTTTCCTTAAACAATGATGCTTCAAATGATGCAAATGCAGGTAAATTGTGGAAATTGGTTTCCTTCTGCTTTCTCTTCTTTCCTTTCTAGTTATTTTTAGTGTATTTTCTATTCCTAAGATAACTTCATTAATTCAGAGGATGATGTGGAGCAACCTGGTAGCCCATCCGTGAAAAAGACCGAAGAGAAGGGAATTATTGTGGTCCATGAGGTCAAATGTAAACTTTATGTTAAGGTAACATAATGGTCATGCATATGCTGACTTAAAAAAGAAATAAACTTTAAAAAAAATTAGGTGTTGCTTTACTTTGTTGTTATCCTGTATAACAAAGACCTATGTTTGAGATTTTGTTAATAAAATATTTTTTTCACAAGATATTACTGTCATTGTTGACTCACCCTCATGGATCAATTTTCTTGCGCATGTTTAAGTGGGAGGTAACTCTAGCTTCAAATAGTCCTATCAAAGCAGTTCTTTTGTTTGCGCATATTTGTTTCTTTTCGGTTCTACATGCTAACGTTTTCTCACAGAGCATGCATCTAATCACCAGCAGACAAGTTAGCAAACATGTTTAAAGGGGCTTACACTTTCCCCAAAAGGGTTACATTTTTATTTTTCTTTTGAGAGGGCCATGGTTTCGTGGAAAAAGTTGAATACTTGCCAACTTAAATTGGACATATTTTAGTCGATAATTGGATATGTGTATCCAAATTAGTTTGTATGGTAAAATTTAATGCACTAACCTTGCTCCTTTTTAAATATTATCTTGTGCATGTAAAGTTTAAGAGAGTTGACTACCTGAATTACATCAACATCAGGTTCATCTATTACCATATGCATACTAAGCTTCTAGTGTTTATTTTTCTTGATATGCAGTCCAGTGATCCTACAGACAAAGATGCATGGAAGGATAAAGGAACAGGCCAGCTTTCTATCAAATGTAAGGAGGGTGTAGACAAGGGTACAAAAGAGTCTAAGCCAACTATTGTTGTACGAAATGATGTAGGTTTTTCACATATTATATCTTTATCATATAATTGTAATGCATTGTTTTAGTATGAAACTTAAGTTTCCCTTTCCCTTACATCTGCAGTTAGTTATTCCATTTCATGACATAGTTATATGTCTGCTATTTAACCAAGTATTTGCCATCTGTCTAGCTTCATTACTTTGCTTAGTCAACATCATTAGGAGTTTGATTGATTTTGTAGTTTAAAATAGAGAGCTCCGAAACGAGAGCACTAGCTAAGAGGAAGGACCCATGTATCTATTTTTGTACTGGCAGAATGATCGATGGAAATATTCGTTCCTTTTCTTTTCGGAAGAGGAAAATGTTCGATCTTCAGGGATGTTGAAAGGCATAGTCCAATGGACATGTCATAAATCTTTAGAATCAGTTGTTTACTCACTTCCACCTGAATTAATAAATGAATGAAAGTAAGGGTTATTAAGATGAATATTCTTGATTTCTTCCAAGTAGATTCGTATATACTATTTTTTTTCCATGGCTGCGTGCAGTACATAGTTTCTTGAAACTGGAGAATTCAATTTACTTTTGCCATTTTTTTTTAATGTCTTCAAATTTTGCAGGTTGGAAAACTATTGCTTAATGCGTTATTGTACCCTGGTATCAAGACCAATATGCAGAAGAATTCTGTTGTTGCCATCTTTCACACTTCGGTAATGCATCCTGACATATCGTGATTGATCTCTTCTTAATATTACGTATTTTAATTTCTTCTTTGGAGAACCTCATTATCATTTTCAAGATTTGTTTTCCAATGTCTAACTTGCTCATATAATTTTTACTTTTTCATTTTGTATTTCAACTGCGATCTCTTAGTTAACTGTTGTGGATTATCTTTATCTTTTAAGCCATGGACGCATACTGAATACTATCGATTTTTATCTGTCTACCAAATTGTTATCTGCAACCTTTGTCTTATCCTACTGAGTTTGTTTAAGTTTTCAATAAAAGTAGCTTTCTTGAAAAACAGAAAGAAAAAGAAACCGAGTCTGCTATATGCTGCACTTCTGGATTTGTATCTTCTGATTGTGTTATAACTATTAAACGAAGTGCGCGAAATTCATTGGTGAGGCTAATTGGGAACTTAAGATTTCATGGGTCTGAAATATAATAACTTTTGTTGACTATAGGGGGATGGCGACAATAACAACGTTGTTGTGGCAAGGACCTTCTTGATAAAAACTAAGACCGAGGAGGACCGAAACAAGCTAGCAGAAGCTATAAAAGAGTATGCTCCTGCAGCCTGAATTATCGAAGTTTATTCAGTGGCAAATTTTGTTGTAGAACTACCTGAGAACTTTCACATTTCTTTCTGTAACTTTTTTTATATTTAAGAATTTTGTAAGGGTTATTGGCTTTGAAAATGACCCATCTTTGTAGAAGAAAATATAGGGGGAGACAAGTTTGATTTTTGTAAGAGAAATGAGGTTTATGCTGCAAATGTTTAACTTTCTAGTAATTGTTTGGTGTGATTTCTGGTTTTCCTTTTCATCCAGCTTTTTCATCCGGGTCTAAAATACCGCAATGAAAGGAACATAGTAGTTTGTCGCTAGGTATTTGTCCAAATAGAATCGTACACTTCCTATAGAAACCTATCACTAAAATACTCCTAGAGGGGGAGGATAGGGCTAAGCGGAGCGAAAAGGGTTTTTCATGAGATGGCAAATGAAAACTATTAGTTCCATACGAAGTTTGTGAATAAATAATTGTCTGATAATCAGTAAGAAATATTCGTCTTTCTACTAAACAGTATGTATTGAATTCATAATGCATTGGATACATTTTATAACAGTTCAAAACCTCAACTGTTGTGAACAGTTTGTAGTTTGTAGTATATGGGTTAAGTATATACACGGACTAACGGGGGTAAGTTATGCACGTGTGAAACTGTCATGATCTGTTGAATTAAAATTTTAACAGTTAACATTGATTTAAAATGGAAACTTGTTATTAGTCTCAGAACACCTATCGTGTTTTTAAGGCATAAGACACCTGTCCCGAGGCATAGAACACTTGTCTTAAGTCTCAAAACACTTATCCTACGGCGTTGCGTACGTACTTAAAAAAAAAGATGTTCCGCATAGAATCCGGACTGATATACTTGATAGTGAAGATTTACACCGTAAGTGTGCGCTGATATCAGTGACGCTTCTCGATTATTATATACACTATTCGTCACTCTTTTTGCTCTATGGAATATATATGTAGTAAAAAGTGTATTCATGTTATAATATTGTACTTGATATAAGTGTACTACATAAACGTTTTTAGTTACGAAACACAAGAATGTTCAAATATATTAGAAAGACGGAATAAAAAAGAAAAGCGCAATATACTTATGCAAATTACATTTGTACCCCTACCATTTAAAAGAATGAATGAACCAAAAATATATATATGAGAAAAATAGTTAAAGTTCTTCTAGTGTTGCTCTTGTTCATGGCCTTAGTGACCAGGTCCTCTGGGACTAGGTCCAGAAGCCAACCTCTGGAACCAACATGACATGGTTTCTTTTGCTTTCTCATACATTGCCAAATGATTTGCACCAGCGAAGTCCTCCGGCATTAGCCTCGCCCCCTCCACGCCTCGGTCCATTTCACTCATTATCGCGATAAAAACGACAAAAATTGTCAAGAAAGTCATTGTTTTCTTGCAATTCATCTTCAAATATTTTTTTTTTTATAAAAAAAAAAATGACTTTTTTTTTGGGTGCTTTGCTTAGCTTTTTAGAATTGATGAATGTAGTGATGATTTGGTTAAAGCAGTGAGGATTTTGAGTATATTTATAGTGGTGATTTTGTTTGTGCCTTTTTGGACTAACTGAAATCAAAGTTTTGAATAAATCTATATAGTAAAATTGTTGAATATTGGCATGCAGAAAATTGGGGTAGTAACGTGTTGACCAAGGACACGTGTATTTTTCTTTTTTTTTGCTAAGTCAAGGACACTTTTTTTTTTTTTGCTAAGTCAAGGACACATATTTGAAGTGGTCACTTTTTCATACTTCCAAGGGGCTTCGCATAGGTGCTGGAATTTGAATGTGTCAACGGCTAGAAATGCTGGTAGCTTTGAAATTACAACAGCGCCCCCTTCATGGGCGAAGACAGGGGCGGACCCCTGAGATTTTTAAAAATACTACTATTTATCGAAATTTTATATTTATTTTGGAAAATTTTATCAGTTTCGCCCCCAAGAATTTTTTTTTGCCATTTTTATTGTCCCTCAAAGAATTTTTTTGCCGTTTTTATCACTTGAACTCTATAGTTCTACATATTGTTGCAGTTTCGCCCCCCAACACCAAATTACTGCCTTTGTCCCTGGCGCCCTTAAGGGTATTATATAATTATTACATGTACTACCTCCCCTTCCAACTTCCATAATATTATAGATATATGTGGGACCCACTTTTACTAGTAGAGTCCGGGCAGTGACGCATGTAGTATCCCGTCATCATGGTCAAATGTTGCGCTGAAAAATATATTTTTTTAATTAAATGTGATGTATTCTTACTCTATTTAGATAATATATTCATAAGCAACCCCACACAAATAAGGTAAATCGACGAGTGATCCCACTGATCTCAAGTTGTGAATCCTCCATTGGTCAGGAGTATACATTCTTGGTTTTATTTACCGAAGCGGAACCCACTACTACCAGTAGAGTCGGGCATGCATTCTTGGCTTACGGTTATAATGTTGAACACATTTTTTTCCAGTACTTCAGGAATAATTTTTGGATAGATGTTGCATGTTTTTGTATAGTTGTTGAATCTCATGTAACAGGTGTTATCTCTTTATAAACACATGTTTTTAGGCATGTAATACTTGTCTTACATAACAAGTGTATGAAAATCATAACATGTGTCCCTTAGAAAAAAATCTTGGAACGTTAAAAATTTTAATCTAACGATTCAAAACAGTTAAAATTATTTAGTATGTACTACATTTTATCTGTTCTGAATCATAATCGAACTCCTTTCTTGGTTTTATTTACCCAAGAGGAATCCACTTATATTTTTGTATGTGGGAAATAGTACCAGATTCATTAGGCTGGTATCACCCCTGCTTTCACCTTTCGATGTACTGTATCTGTATCTATATTTTGTAGGACTTGTTTCATAAGGACAATTTTGGGTTTTCGAAGTGGGGGTAGTTTTGGGATGTTGGAGAAGTCCAAACTTCCAAATGTTGAATGGACCAAGTGCTGTTTTCTTATATTTTTTGAATGGATTAATTAAAATGGAGAAACTGGAAATTTTGTACCATAATAATATATCAAAAGGAGACTCTTTTTTTTTTGTCTTGACCATTCAATATCAAGTTTGACAGACCTGACTAATATGGATCGGTTACTCCAGAGCTCAAGAAGGGGACCTTCTCAACATAAATAACTCTATACAAATGTCATGACCGCGGTTCGAACCATGAT
>JAOWBF010000038.1:7690519-7701886 GCA_028566175.1 Vinca major
ATAAATGCAAATAGATGAGTGATATATTTAGATAAAAAAATAGTTTAGTATCATAAAAAGAAATTCGTAAATAGTTTTTAATGTTATAAATAGCTATTAACTCTATCTATAATATAAAACAATTAGTCCAAAATACTTTTTATATGTTGAATTAATATTCAAACCTTAATAAGAGTATCTAAAAAGACAAGACTATTTATTTTAACTTGTGAGGTCATACGATATGCAAGTAGAATAAAACAATTAGTTAGAAATATTTCTACAAATTGAATTCAAATTCGTATAAATATTTTTTTTCTTTTTAAATACAAACGGATAAATTCATATATTAATAGGAATATTCAGAAATATATGATAATGTTCACTAGTGTGTTGTTGATAAAAAAACAACTTTTGTTTTGTGTGGTCACATGACGGGCTTATAAATAAAAATAATTAATTAAAAATATGTGTCCAACAAAATAAAAAATACGTTATACACTACAATGGTGAGTATAAAAACCTTAAAATCCCACCAATATTGTCACCACCGGGGCGGTTACGCACACTTCACTATAATTTCCCTCGAAATCCGAGTCCCTCCACAAAAAATCTTGTATGCCCCCCTCAATTTTCTGATTATTTACAGTTTTATTAATTTCCAATTTTTTTTCTTTAATTAATATAAAAACTTTTTGACTTTGAACTTCCCCTTATACCCTTTTCTTGATTCTCCTTCTTTAGCAGTCTGCAGTTTGCTGCCATCAGTAATAAAAAAAAAAGAGTCTTCTATCTCTTGAAGACTCTTTTTTTCCTCTTCCAACAGAAGAATTCTTGCTGAAAAACGGCCTCTTTTTTTTATTAAGAAAAACTGAAACTCAAGTAAAGGCGAGTGCTTTTTTTTGGTTTCCCCTGTCTTTTTGGGTGTTCTATGGAAATTTTAGGGAGGGCTTTTGTGGTTTTTGTTAATTTTTTTTGTGTGTTTGTGTTCTTGGTTGTGAATGTGGGTTGTTGATATGATCATGGGGTGTTTTTAGTTTTTTTAAAAATATATTTTTATGGGTTTTTATTTGTTGTGGGTTTAAGTTTTTTCTTTGATGATCATATATGTTTCTTGGGAGAAAAAAGATTAAAGTTTTGTACTTGGTGTGTATGTTTTTCTTTCCTCTTGTTGGTTTGAAGTTTTGAGCATTGGGGGACAAATGTGGTATTTAAGATTTTTTAGAATTTGATTAATTTGGAGCATTGGGGGCGTTGTTTGTTTCTATTTTTGGGGGGTGTTTTTATGGTTTATAGAGAATGATTTTGTTAATTTTCTTTTGTGTTTCTGTTCTTGATTATCAATGTGGGATGTTGATATGATCATGGGGTGTTTTCTTTTTCTTTTTTCTTTTTAAAGATTTTTTATGGGCTTTATTTGTTGTGGGTTGGAGTTTTTCTTTGATGATCATCTATATTTCTTGGGAGAAAAATATAAAGTTTTGATCTTGGTGTGTGTACAGGTTCTATTACTCGTTAATACTAGATGATTACGAATCGAATCTTTATGCAATGGCATCATTTACAGCATATATGGTGATGAACTTCAATGACAGAAGGGGTGTAATTTGGGGGTTCTCTTATATCAAATAGATTCTTTCAAAAAATTGCAATGTACCGTCTTTTGATTGATTTATTTTGGAAGAAAATTGATTTTATTCTATTTGTTGATAATGATAATTTCGTTCATACATATCCTTGTCTGTCTGTCAGTTATAGCATGATGATGTTTTCATGACAGCCGCCTTTTTTGTTGGTCACTGTGAATGTGTTCGCGATATTGATTTTACTGTTTTAATGAAGCTTTACTGCTTTTGTATATTTGTTCTTCAATTCATTTAGTGAAGTTCTTTAGTCATTGATTCCCCCCCTTTTTTTCCGTTCCCCCACAGTTGAATATCTTTTAGCTTCAATGGATACTGATCAGGAAGGGGCACTAGCTATTCCTGAAGCTCGAGTGAGGAGCATTACTTTTGACATCTTAACTGAGAAAGAAGTAGTAAGTATATGTTAAATTTTACGGGGAATGTCTCTCGAAATATCCTGCAGGGCTGCTGGGGTAATTGGTTATCTTGTTGTTATGCAGTTGAAGATAGCGGCAAAAGTAATTGGAGTCCCCAGTGAAGTGACAGATCCCGCGCTCGGAATACCAAACATATCCAATCAATGCCACACATGTGGTGGTAAAAATTTGAGAACATGTGAAGGTGCAATTGAAACTTAAAATTTTGATATACTGATTGGTAAAAATCTTGTTTCTATTGCTGCTATCAGTGGTTTTTGTGTTTTAATTATTTTTATTTTGCAGGTCATTTTGGTGTAATTGACTTCCCATACACAATTCTCAATCCTTATTACTTGAAAGAAGTTGCACAGATTTTAAATAAAATCTGCCCCGCATGTAAATCTGTTGCTGTTAGTAAGAAGGTTAAGATCAGATTCTTTACTTCTCGTGTTAAAACCTGATTGTTCAAATGGTTAAATAACGACATTATCTAAATATATAGTTGATTCATTTAGGACTAGAAAGCATATACATTTAAGTATCTGATATATTTATATGACATAATAATCTTTTCTTGTTGCTTTCTTTTTCTGAGGGCTCGATATTCAACATTGAATGGTCCCCAAAAGAATTGCAAATATTGTAATGTTAGTATCTTTGTTGACTACTTCCTTTCTTCGTTTTGCTTGCAAGATTTATGAGCTGATGTTCTGCCTTACATGAAATTACAGGGAAGGTCTAAGGATTCTTATCCGATAATGAAATTCAAAGTTTCTCCAAAAGACATGTTTGGAAAAACTGCAATACTTGCTGAAGTTAAGAGTTCTAGTGGAGGAATAGCTTCGGATTATTGGGATTTTATTCCTCCTGACCCAAAGCCGCAAGAAATTAGCCCGTTCTCAACTAAACGCCTTCTTTCTCATTGCCAGGTAGAAAGAGATACATGCTTGACATTGTGCATCAATCTATCGTTTTGTAAATTTTCTTCTCTTCTCATTTTCTTGCTAAAATCTTTATTCTCCATTTGGTTCTTCATTTTTGTCTTTTAGGTTTATGATATTTTGAAAGATGTCGATCCAAGTATTATTCAATCATTTGCCAAAAGGAAAAATGATATATTGCTCAACTGTCTACTTGTGACTCCCAATAGTCATCGGTTGACCGAATTTGGATCACATATAGCTTTTGTAAGTTACATCATACATCTTCTGTGCTTGAATATTTTCTTTATGCGATATTTGAGTACCTTATACTGTCTCACTCTTTTGTTTCTTAAAATAATCATATGATAATTTTATTTGATTAATGTCAAAGGATGCAAGCACAAAGCTGTACAAGAAGTTGATTGATTTTAAAGGGACATCCAATGAACTGAGTAACCGAGTTTTTGACCGCATTAAAGCATCCAAGGCAAGTAGCCCATTCATGTTTTCTTTCCTCTCCAATTTAGCCTTTTGAATAAGCCTTTTTGGATCAATTATATTTATACTTTGAGACTTTTGGCTAGTGTAGGTAAGCTCTGATAAGTCATCAG
Organism: Vinca major; assembly: GCA_028566175.1. Taxonomy (NCBI): domain Eukaryota; kingdom Viridiplantae; phylum Streptophyta; class Magnoliopsida; order Gentianales; family Apocynaceae; genus Vinca; species Vinca major. The sequence continues at coordinate 7,694,077 of JAOWBF010000038.1, forward strand.
ATTTAGATGCAGCTGGTGCTCCTATATCTGGTTTGAAGTTTGTGAAAGAAATTCTTTTGGCAAAGCGAAACGATCACACATTTCGAATGGTTGTCGTTGGTGATCCCAGTATAAAGCTTGATGAAATTGGCATCCCATGTGAAGTCGCAGAAAAGCTACGGGTAGCTGAACATGTCACTAGGTCGAACTTAGATGAGATGGACAGCTATCTCGAGTTGATGCTGTTATCTAGCGGGGATTGTCGTGTCCGTAGAAAGGGTATGCTAAAATACTTCGAATTTGAGGACAGCCTGGAAGTAGGTGATATTTTATACAGGCCTCTTGTCGACGGAGATATAATTTTGATAAATAGGCCTCCCTCTATTCACCAACACTCTCTTATTGCCCTCTCTGCTAGGGTTCTTCCTTTACGTTCTGTTCTTGCTATCAACCCTCTTGTATGTTCTCCTCTCCGTGGCGATTTTGATGGTGATTGCCTTCATGGTTATATACCACAATCAGTGGATTGTCGGGTTGAGCTCCGTGAGCTTGTTGCTTTGAACAAACAACTAATCAATGGTCAGAGTGGTAAAAACCTTCTCTCGCTAAGTCACGACAGTTTGACTGCTGCTCATCTAATCCTGGAAGATGGGGTGACTTTGAATAAAGTACAAATGCAGCAGCTGCAAATGTTTTGCCCCCGACAGTTGGAATTACCGGCAATTATCAGCACAACTATGGCGAAAACTTGTTTCTGGACAGGGAAACAATTATTTAGTCTATTTTTGCCTCCGGGTTTTGGTTATCATTTTCCTCCAAGCAGGGTGCTTATAAGGAAAGGGGAAATTGTTACGTCTTCTAATGGGTCTTCTTGGCTGCGAGACACTGATGAGAACCTCTTCCTTCATCTTATCAAATACTGTAAAGAAGAATCTCTTGATTTTCTAAATGCTGCACAGAAAGTTCTCTGTGAATGGCTATCAATGAGGGGGTTGAGCGTTTCGCTATCAGACCTTTATCTTGCTTCTGATAGATGCTTACGGGAGAATCTGATTGATGAGGTCTCTTGTGGTTTGCAAGAAGCAGAGCTGCAATCTAACATCAGCGTTCTCATGTTGAATTCTAATCAAGAAAAGGCCGTGAGTACTGATCGAAATGAAAAGGCCGTGAATTTTGCTATGGAGCACATGGCTTCAGCACCAATGAGCCAAGCTTCCATTTCCGCTTTTAAGCAAGTATTCTCAGATATTCAACATTTGGCTTACCAATACGCGAGCAAGGACAACGCGTTTTTTACCATGTTGAAGGCTGGGAGCAAGGGTAACTTGCCGAAGTTAGTGCAACATAGCATGTGTGTTGGTTTGCAGAACTCAGCAGTCCCGCTGTCATTTAGAATCCCTCGTCAGCTTTCTTGTGCAGCATGGAACGATCAGAAGATCTCGGATTGCAGAGTTCGCGACATTCCAGAATATTCCAAGTCTTACACTGCCTTGGCTGTGGCTAAAAGTTCTTTCCTTACGGGCTTGAATCCTCTGGAATGTTTTGTCCACTCGTTAACAAACAGGGACGGTTCTTTTGGTGGCAATGCTGACGTTTCTGGGACTCTCAACCGGAAACTTATGTTCTTCATGCGTGATCTATATGTATCATATGATGGAACAGTTAGAAATGCCTATGGGAATCAGCTTGTGGAGTTCTCCTATGAGAATATTAAAGATCGTAGCGGCAACAATGTATATCCTCATGAGAGTGATATCCAGGGTGGCCATCCTGTTGGCTCGCTTGCTGCTTGTGCCATTTCAGAAGTGGCATATAGTGCTCTGGATTTGCCTTGCAGTGCGCACGAAACATCACCACTGCTGAATATGAAGGTTCTCTCTCTCTCTCTCTCTCTCTCTGTGCGGTATGTTTTGCTAGAATGATTTTAATTGTTTACCGTAATTCCTGATTTTGTTTTTTCTTTGGGGCGTCATATGAAATTTAACTGTGTAGAAAATACTGGAGTGTGGAGTTAAAAAGAACAGTAGCGACAGAACGGCCTCGCTGTTTTTGTCTGAAGAACTTGGAAGAAGGCACCAGGGCTTTGAATATGGGGCGTTGGAAGTGAAGGATCATTTAGAGAGGATACAACTTTCTGAAATTGTTTCGAATACCATGATAAGGTACTTAGTAAATTCTCCATGTATTCAAGATTCAGAAAATCATCTGCTGATATTGTTGTTTACGTGTCGGATTTACGTAATCGAGATGGATTGATATTAATATTATTACGATTCGGATTATCTACTGCGGTCAGTATGAATGTTTCTGTTGGTTTGTTTGGCTGACTTATGCATTTAATGGTTACTAGCTTCTCCTCCGAGGCAAGCAGACGCTCTCATGTTAGTCCCTGGATTTGTCATTTTCATTTACGCAAGGTAATGGGATGAAACTGAATGTACTTTTTTTGAGCTTGCAGATTTGATTCCTTAATTATTTTATACCGTATTTTCCTTCCAGGATGTTGTAAAGAAGAAAAGACTGAGGATTCGTTCAATAATTGAGGCTCTTCGCACACAATGGTACCGTGCAAAAGAAAATTCGAAAATTGTTCTTCCACAAGTGCTGCAGATAACTAGCACGTAAGAATCTTTTCTTCGAGAGACTCATATTCGATTTATCACATGCTTACTTATCTTTCCTAACCAATGGTTTTTTGGATTCTTCCGATTTATCTTGGCTTTTATTTTGTAGGGCTTGTTCTCTTGCTGCGAGGAAAAATGAAACAGATGCCGAACTTTGCATCTCTGTTTCAGTATCAGAAAACTCCAAGAATTTATCTAAGGGATGGGATTTCCTTCGTGATACAGTATTACCTATCCTGCTGGGAACTGTCGTAAAAGGTTGGTTTCATTGAATTAAAATGATATCAGAATCTTGAATTTCTGGAAACACCATTACCGATGAACTTATCCTATTTCTTGTTGCGACATTTCTGCTAACTTGTTTCATTTATCTTCTGTAATTGGATTTTCATATTCTCTTGTAATTTAGGATTTTCTGAATTTAAGAAAGTTGATATCTTGTGGAAAGATGCAACCCCGTCAAAATCCTCCAAAGGCACTCCAAATGGACTTTACTTACGGGTTTGCATGTCAGAACGTTGTGACAAAAATAGATTTTGGAGTATCCTCGTCAATAGTTGCCTCAAGATATGGACAATGATTGATTGGAAAAGCAGCCATCCAGATGATATTAATGAAATGACTTTAGGCTACGGCATTGATGCAGCTCGGGGCCTTTTTCTGACTGTGAGTTCTGCAGCTGCAATTTCTAGCAGCTTCATCTCTTGACCAAATTTTCGAGACCGTAGTTTCTGTGGTCAAAATTTTATAGATATCTGATTAATAAATTTTGTTTGAATGCAGAGTTTAAATTCTGCAATCTGCGATACTGGCAAGTCTGTACTTCCCGAGCATCTAGTTCTCACAGCAGATTGTCTATCAGCTACCGGAGAATTTGTCGCTTTGAATCCCAGAGGACTGGTTCAGCAAAGAAGGGAGACCGGTGTCTCTTCGCCACTGAATCATGCCTGCTTTTCGGTTAGTTTTCTACTTGATTCTTTCTTGCCAAAATAAAAGGTGTGGTTTATTGACTTGCTATCGTGTTTTGCATGCTGGACATGTTTCAGAGTCCAGGTGATTGTCTTGTCAAAGCTGCCAAGATGGGAGTCGTGGACAATCTTCAAGGGACCGTTGACGCATTATCTTGGGGAAGGACACCACCAATTGGGACGGGTTCTCAATTTGATATCATGTATTCCTGGAAGGTAACTCCAGCTCCAGTTAATATAACTTATAGATCTAACTTAAGAATCATACAACCATGTGATACGGGCTCACTTTCCAATTTTTTTTATTATTGAATGTTGAGCAAGCTCACTTTCCGCCAAAACATAGTTGGAAAACTCCCGCATAACCATAAAAAATATCATTAAAAAAGCATGAGCCGCTATTAAAACATTATCATGTTTATGATTCCCACCAAGAATTTGATAGCCCGGTCGTGCTACTTCCACATGTTTTTTTTCCCTCACTAATATTGCCATCTATAATATAATACATATAAAAGTGGTGGTATGGAGGAACTACTAAATAAGCGAGAATGTTGGTAGGCGTCAGTGTAACGGAGCTTAGGTTGATAAGTCACTACCACATTCGACACTTTGCTTGAGCAACATTTTCAAGGTGTGCTTGATGCAGCGGGGGAAGGAAAATACTTTCGGAGATTGAGATTTGATTTTTTTTCATCGAGAAGACTGCAAAATATAAACTCCAATAAATGTACCAAATTAGCTGGAAGGGATCCTCGCATTGCGCGGAACTTCCAATTAGTGTTGTGTTAAAGCCTTAAAGGTAAGACGTACTTAACCCCGCCAGCGAATGAAGTAAATTGGATTCCTTCATGTATAAAAGGTGGTCATACTAACCGCTTTTTCCTAGTACTTGTGACTAATTGCACTTACTTTCTATAGGCTAATGTACCTGTGAGACTCTTTTTTCTTTTTCTACCCTTGTCTTTTTACTTTCCCGGGGCTGAGACAATGGATGGTAGCTATTTGTTGACTAATTATTTCTTTCTCGTGTATATCATCAGGCGCAGGAACTTACTAAGCCTACAGATGTCTATAGCCTGCTGGATAGCCAAAGTCAAGTGGCTATTAAGGTCAATTTACCCGAGAATCCCCGTTGTATCTCCGCGAAATCTGTGGCTCAGCATCTATCTCATCAATATGAGGATTTTACTGCGAAGGCACATAAAAGCCTGATGAAGTCCAAGTTATCTTCGTTGAAGCACCTCCCAGCGAAAGACATGCAAGCACTCTCTCAGAAATTGAGGAATTTGTTACACAAGTATGTTACCTTTTCTGCTATTTTAAAATTAAACGCTCCGTCCTAAATTTAATGTCCAGTGGACATTCATATGGGACAGAGGGAGGTCTTCTGAATGTTTGTGAAATTTGATTCTAAGATTTCCGAGATGCAAGTGAGAATATGCAGAATTATGTTATTCATGGTCATTGAAAACTACTACGAAAAAATGTATTATTTGATTTTACGTTCATGATATGTTTTTTTGTGCCTAAGCTCTTATTTCCCTCGTGTTTGTATAATGCTGCAGATATGAGAGTGGTACCTACTTAAACGATGAGGACAAGGCTATTGTAATGCTAGCTTTATTTTTTCATCCTCGAAAAAGTGAGAAGATTGGAAATGGGATTGCGGACGTCAAGGTAACGTAAATTCAGATATGTACAACAGCGTCACCGATAACTGGCAACTTTTTGTCACACATTTTCATATTTCTCGCATTTATTTATCCAGGTTGGATGTAATGGCAAGCATGAAAACTCCCGCTGCTTTGTATTGGAACGAAAAGATGGGACATTTGAAGACTTCTCTTATCACAAGTGTGTACATAATGCTCTTCAGAAACTTGATCGCCACAAGGCGAAAACATATGAATCAAGATGGCTAAATGGATCCCGAGCAGAAACAGAAAGGGGGTTGGCTAGTAAGCCAGCCTCCTTTAAGAGCTTGTAGTTGTAGGCGTACGCCAGCCTTGTCCTCGTCGATCATTTTGCCACCAATAAAGAATTCTGCACCTCCCGTCAGAAAACGTCTAAAGGGGTTGGTTATGCTTCGATGTGTCTCAAGGTTCCGATTCATCGGTCCTCTTTGAGGTTAGTATATTCATTTTGACAGAAACTTTTGAAGTATGCTTAGAGTATCGCCTTTGCTCGGGAGAGGGGGAGAAAATGTAAAATAGGCAGGATGGACAAGGAGGAGGAGACCCGCGTGGGGAAAAAACGCCGTTTATTTATTATTTTTCTTTATCGTTGTACTGGAAATATTTTGTTGTTCAATCCTTAGATAAAGGGGGTGCGTCAACTCGTATGCTTCTTTTTGCTGCTTCCACTAAGGTTCTTTTGCCCCCCGTTTTTAGAAGTGGGCAATGAAAGTTTAGTGGAAGTAGCAACGAGACGCTCTGAGAGGCTCACCCATTTCTCATTTGATTATTATTGCCATTGATGTAATATGTACTTTTATCTCTTATGTGACAATATCATAAAATTTAACTTCTTTCGAACGGTTTGGCTTTTGATATGTAAAGCCTTGCCATTCAAAGTTATTAAAAGCTTCGTGTTGTCTTTTTACGTTTGGCTTCTGGTTATCGTTCAGTACTTTGTTTTTCCTTCTTTAATTTTCGCTACATATATCATAAACGTTTGAGGTCCGATTATTTTGAGTTTGCCTTGATTTAGTTAGTGCCAAAAGTTTGAGGTCCGATTATTTTCAGGTCCTGTCTAGTAGTTTGAGTTTGCCTTAATTTGGTACTTTCCTCGTCCCTCCAGAAAAAGACGAAACAATATCAACTCGTGGATGTGTCTTTTTCTATGACTTTTTTTAAAATGTTGAGGGCGATTGCCCCTCCCGCCCTTTAAATTCGCCATTATTTGCATGTTGTTGGGATGCGAATTCTAGAAATATTGATGTAAGGTGTACTTTTATTAGTTCTATATTAGTATTAATTAAAGATTAATTTTCTCATGTAATATATACCATGTGCATTTTTAGATACTGCTATATATAAAAAGATAATAAAAAAGAAAAAAAAAAGAGTTTGAGCGATGGATCAAATTAATTCCGTGGCAGACTTAGAGGGGATATAAAAAGTTTAGAATTTCATTTTCTATTAAAAAATTCATTTTATTATTAAAATGTTCTTTTAAAATAAAATATTACATCTTCTTTCGATTTTTTTTTTTTTTTTTTGGCTTCAAAGTGATTAAGATCAAGAAATTAATTCTTTATATCCAAAATTCTTCATAAGACAACATTACCAAGAAATTTTTCTGCCTACACAAAAGGTGATATTCACGCCCAAAGGGCTCTCACCTCCCGATCCGACAGGAATTGTGGAGGATGTAAATCAAGGTGACCCAGCGACTCGATTGGTGGGAGGCCTTGTCTTAGCCCACCGCAAGAAGCCACCCCACATTGGAGGGTTGAAACTTCTACACTGCGGTTGCCAAAATTTGAACCTGCACCTTCCTACACAATCTGTCTCCCTTGAACTAACTGGGCTACCCTTGCGGATCCATTAGTTATAATCTTACATGTGCAAGTAGAGGTACAAAGGATATTATGTGGAGGGAAATGGAACCAGTACGAATGAAGCATAAGTATGTATTGCATAAGCACTAAGTTTATAGGAAAAGTTCATTTTCCAGTACAATTTAGGTTGCGAAGATATTTGTTAATTAGTGTAGATTAATTAGCTATCACTAACTTCTAACCTGGAGCTAAATTTAAAAAATTTACATCTCTAAATTGCCCAAAAAATCTCTCTTAATGTTTTAAAAATCCCTAGTACTAACTTCCAAACCTCTTCTCATTAAAAACACTGGTGCTCCTCTAGTACAAATTTATAGTTGAGATTACACAAGTTGACCAACACAATTATTGGCAAAACAACCCAAAAATGTTTTGTGAGAATGAAAACCTTTTTTTTAATCCATTTATTCACCTCATGATAATAATAATAATAATAATAATAATAATAATAATAATAAGTAACCATCTATTCATCCCATGGTCAAGTTTCCCTTCAAATCCTAATGATCATCTTTGAACCGGGTAAAAATCTTTTGTACCATGTTCTTATTTTCGTGTTCAATCACTCAAAATTTGTCATTTGCATATTTTTCTAATTATATATATATACACACATGGTAAATTGTGAGTATTTATGCACATAAATATATACATACACGCGTACAGACAATTAT
>JAOWBF010000038.1:7788739-7799548 GCA_028566175.1 Vinca major
AATACCCATGTCCATAGGGCCCCACCTTCCGATCCGACAGGAATTATAGAGGATGTAAATGAAGGTAACCCAGCAGTTCGATTGATGGGAGGATTTGTCTTAGCTCACCGCAAGAGATTGTTAGTCTTGAATGAGCTATCAAAGCTGCAGTCTTGATTTGGCACTTAGAACTAAAAATAAGAACTAGCCACCTTTATACCTTTAATCTATCCATAAATGTGCTGTTTTGCAAATGGGATCTCAGATTCATTTTTAGGTGTAATATAAGGCCAGCAACACTCATTATTAGTTTATGTTGTCGAGCCAACTATTCACGCGTTTGGAAAATATTATAGAGTTTACCGTAATCAGTTTATTTTTTATCCACAAATTATGTAATAATTTTATAGATTGTTGATCAAATACAACATGAGACTAAAAATTAATTTCAATAATTTGGAGATCCACAGTTTTTCTCCTGCCACATTTAACTTCTGCTATCACTTAGCGATTTAAAGTCTTATTCTGTTAAAAAAATTGTTAGAATTTGATATTCGATCTCTTGAACTACAAATAATGTACTCGATTAGCAGCATATACCTGAATAATATATAATAATTTAGTTAAGAGCAGTAAAGAAAGCAAACAAGAAATTCATAAATTGTGAAGAATTTCTGTTAATTGAACATAAATGAGTTTACTTCCCATTTCAAAAGCTCCTATTTGTTTTTCTTAAAAAATATAGTTGCATGTTAGGCAGCAATGGGAGAGTTATGGGCTTCCTTACCCATAAAAATAGGGTCCACAGCATTTCATTATGGAGACTGTAATCTTGGATATCTATTATTAGGCCACACCCTATGAGGTCCACAACTCCTTGCAATTTGCATAATTATTCTCAACTATTGTTTTAACATGATTTTCAATCCAATTGTCATCTTCTTCACTTATACTGGAAAAAAAATTCAATACATACTGAACATTTTTTGGCAGGTGAAAAGAAGTAAACAATTTATTTTTTTTGAGCGAATATTTGTTGTGATGTTCTAGCATCTGTTGCATAAAAGAAGCGTTATATATATTAAAATATGTATTAATCATGAGAGAATACATATTGCATATGATGTAATACAAATCTAACAATCTGTAACACCTTTTAAAAAACGTTCAATATGTACTAATTTTGGGCAATCTCTTTAGATTGAGTCATGGTATGAAAATTGGTAAAAAGTTCAACTCGAAAAAATTTACTAAATTGACCTTACAAGCAATTGGGTCATCAATTTTAACTCGACTCAAGTCTAAAATTAATTTAAATTAAATCAATTTTTTTTTTTATTTTATGTTAGACTCAATCTAATTATACCACTGAATTTATTGTAACTAGCAACGAACCTTGCTTATACTTGGCAAAAAAAAAAGAAAAAAGAACCTTGCTTATGAAAGAAGATGGATTTGATAGATTGTTTGATTGTAATGCAGCTGGCTGTTCTGTTATTGATGATTAAATCCTCAATTTAATTTAACAAATGAATGAAAAATATATTATTAATCATGACGACAATTAAAGTGGTTCTAATATATTGACGGTCAATACTGGCTCATCCTAATTTATGATAATCTCAATCTAATACGCAAAGGAAATAGCACGTGGCAGCTAACGAAGCAAGAGCATCGATGCCACGTGTCACAGCATAAGCTTATTTAAATATACGTGGCTCAACTTCATCATACTTTACTCCTACTTAATTATGCTTATCTCATCGCTAACTACTAATTTTTCATGCACTAAACTCCAAAAAGCTTACGTACTACTTTAAACCAGTAGTCACTCCCACGCAAAACGCTGTCGTTTCTGCATAGAAGGGTAGAGCCTAGGTGCGTACTGTCGGAATTCAGACGTTTAACGTCTCAAACAAATTCTTGTCAGAAGGACCAAAACGTGTACAGATTTCCGGATCCTATACGGAAGTGTTTTTTCAATAAATACGAAATGTCTCAAAATAAATTCAAGGCATGTATTTTGAGGCTCAAAATAAGTATTTATTTTAAATCAATATTAACTTTCAAAATTTAAATTCAACGGACTAAACAAGTTTTGTACTTGCAGAATTACCATTGTTCCGTACGGGAGTCAGCGTCATAGATTTTGGGGTATGGTTGTTACTATAAATATATTATAGCAATTTAAAATCATTACAACAACTGTTAATTCAAAATATAACAATCGTAAGTTTCAAACTTAACATCTGTTAGTTAAAGATATTACAACTATTATATACGAATATAATAATTGTTAGATAAAGATATAACAGCTGTTATAAAAATATTACAACAATCGTAAATGATAATTAAAAAAAAGATAATAAATGCTTGTGTTTAACACAATTTTCTTTAAAACAGATTCGACTCCTCCCGTATTAGTGTTGGAGTTTGGAGAGCGTATGCCTTCCAGAATACATCAATATAACACAGAAACAAGTTTTCACTAAACAACTCCGCTGACGAAATATAACTTGGACGATTGATGAATATCAGAAGAAACAAGAGTTGTAGATATTTTTTGGAGTATTTGAGTGTTTTTAGTGTGTCTGAAATCATTGAAAATAGTTTTTATAGATCGGAGAGAGCATATTTGAATTAGTTGTTACAGATTGTAGAATTCCTAGCAAAATGAATTCGGTTTAACTTCGACTACAATTGCACGAATTCAATAATGTTGTTACACTGTCTTTATCTATAACTCTCCATTGAGAAAAATTCAAACCAGTAGCAAAATATGGGTTGATAATGCCCTCGTATTTTGGTTCGGTATTCATGTACGCAGGTCGTGCATGCACACAAAGTATTTTGATTTCGACGAACTTTGAATTCACACTCTTGCGCAGGCGCATACAAGGTTCTAACATAAAGTATAATCTTAATAAGATATTTTAAATTATGTAAACCACTTTTACTTGATTTTCACTTCCATATGCAACTAATGTAAAATATGATCCCACTAACTTAACTTACATTTTTCAAACAATTGAAAAACTATTTTCTCATTTAAATTATAGCTTCATTTCTAATAACAATTATCGTGCGGCTATTGCTTAGGAGGATTATAGACTTGCATGTAAATGACTCTTTTGAATTACTGGCAGTGGCGAAGCCAGAATTTACTTTTAGGGGGCAGTAAATTCTTTTTGGGGGGCCATAATATTAAAAAAAAAAATTATGAACCGTTGAATATATATACCTAGTAAATAAAAAAATTGAAAATACTTCCCCCCCCTGTAAGATCCGCCACTGGTCCGATGTTTAGAATATACTAACACTTTTTTCAGCACTATGGTCGTTGCCTAGAAAGAAAAGCAGAGAAAATTAAAAGGATAACAAGTAAGTTACGTGACAACATCAAGATGCTATCTCCATTCCTTAATATAAAACTTTCATTAAATATTGTGAAAATTAATAAAGCTAAAATTAAGATATTTTGTTAATAAAAATATCAACATTACTCTCTTAAATAAAATTAGTGGTATGCAAGTCATATTAAGAGAATACTATTTGTATTTTAACTAATAAAGTATCTTATTTTTTTACTTCCTTAATTCTCGCAACATTTATGAAATTCTTATATTAAGGAGTGGACGGAGTAATAAAAAGAAAACATGAAAATGACCACTCCGATAATACATAGTCTGGTGGTCGAGTGTAGTGGCGGAGCAATGAATTTGTCATAGGGAGCGAATTTCTTAGTAAAAATTTTTAGGGGGGCAAAATACTATATTTATTTGAAAATATCACAAAAATAAATTTTTCCTATAGAAAATTCGTTGTTTCCGAAAATTTTGGGAGACGATCCACCACTAGTCGAGTGTTTGACTCGTGTTTCAGGAGATAAAAAATTAATCTCTGTTAAGGTGAATATTTGGGATGACAAATGGAATATTTTCTTACTTCATACACGTATATATATAGTTGCGTACGGACTAAAAGGTCATAATTCAATTTTTTTTATGCAAAAAAAGGTCATAAAAAATTCATAGTCGTTAATATATTTCCAAAACCACGACAACCAGAATTAACAAGAAATCTGTTAGAATTTTCCTCCCAGCAAAACCTACACAGTAATTTCATGTATGTATCCAAAGCTATGAAATTACCAAAATAACCCCATATAATACATTCTGATTTTCAGACAGTGATCATATGTATATGTCCTTAATCTAACGTATCATCAGAGTTTCTTACTACTATGTAATATTAGAGATTTGTTTTTGTGCCATATGTATCGACAAGTGAATCAATAGCATATGTTTATCTCTTGCGCTTCGACTTGAGAGATGTAACTGACTGAGAATTGCTGTGCCAATTACGCTTCCTTTGGTTTATGAACCAATTATTTATTTGCTTCAATTGCAGTCCCGTCTCTTCCACAAGTTTTGCTTTGTCATCCTCCTACAATTCAACATCCACGTTAGATAGTCTCTTTTCTTAAACGTTTATCAGGGTTCGTCTTATAATATCATAAACTACGAGTCAGATATTTGATCGCTTAATTATTACCTAAATGATACCAATGATATGATGGTGTAGGTAATAACAAAGCAATATATCATTCCCAATCAATAGTTTATGAGAAGCAATTAGCTAAACATATAGAAGATAAGCAATAATCAAACTGAAAATTGAACTTGTCAGGAATGGTAGCACAGTTAGCGCAACACATTAGACTTGAAATCATAGGTCACTAGTCCAACGCTCCTAAGAATAAAATTATAATTTTTTTTATAAAAAATGAATTAGGACTTACAGTTGGATAAGGCCACTTAGAGTGTTGCTGCCACCAGTTCTTGAGCACTGAAGTAGTGTCCCCTGGTAATTTTCCAGCCCTCCTTTTCCTTAATATTTCCTCCCTAACATCCTCAATTCTTGATCTAAATCCCTGCAAAATTAGTACCAGAAATGATATGCATGTTAATTAGGATAAACAAAACACACTTGTATATATTTATGTATCTCATGGAATTGTTTAATTATACCTGTTTGAGCTCAAGTTTGAGCTCTTGTCTAACTCTTTCCATGAGTGATCTTTCAGATTCAGTAGGAAGAAGTGGACCAAATCCCATCATGTCATGTCCTCCATGATCACCTCCAGACTGATCTAAGGAGAAATCCATCTGCAGTTCATCTTCGTCGTCCGACATGGTTGCATCACTTCTTTCACCAAGACTTATGCCTGAACAAAAAAATAAATCAAGACGGAATTAAAATATTAAGTTCGGGGCAATTTTTTTAAAAAAAATATCAGAGAGGATATCTAAACAGTTGGGGGCGGCCTGCCCCTTGGTTCCACCTGCAGCATTGCATCATTGCCTAATAGCTGATTAATTAGTTTGCTGCTACAAATGCAAAGAAATTCTCATTAAACTAAGTTGGCCTAAGGGAGGCTCTCAAGGACTCCTAGATTTAACCAAACCAAAACTAGATTGGGCTTTAGTTGGTTTGCTGAAGCTGCAGCCTCTAAATTTTTCATCATTATATAACTTTAAGGTCCACAAGGCACTACAAGTATTCCTTGGGAGAATGGCCTAGAACTTAAGTGCATGACCTATCTGTTGTTGTTTTTCTCTTTCTAAAGAGATTGAGACAAACCTCTTTCAAGATTTAACCAACAACAGAAAAAGAAAAAGCATATGCACATGTAGTGTCTATGCTATTTCAAACAAAGAAGTTAAGGCAATCATAGGGTTGGTGACCAAGTATTCTTTGGCTGCAATTTTCTTGTAAGGTCTCTCACCTTTTGCTCTCCAAGAAACACCACACCTCCAATGCGGAATGGTTTCTCGTCATTGGATTCAAACTTTGACGGCTAAAATTGATTTATAAAATATACATATTCGTTTGAACATATGTTTTTAAACTAAAAACACCCGTTTTCAAGGCAAAAAACATATGTTTTGTATATACTGAAAAAAGTGTTCCGCACAGACGCCTCCAAGAATTAAACTTATTTTACTAGCCTTAGTTTGACACTGAGGATGAAAATGTTTCTAATAGTAAATTTTGTGAATCTTATATACGATGATGAGATGAGATAGAAAACTTAGCTCAGGAAAACCTAAAAGATGCTCCCTTTTTTGTTTCAAATTACTTATCATTTCATTAATTTAAGATGTATGTTGTTATTCATTTTTTTATGACTTTACTCTATCATTTATTAATTTAATAAACACAATATTCATTATGTTCAAAGTTTTAAGATGATTTTCCGGTCATCTAACTCAATAAATCAAACCCCAACTACTACTTACTTATCTGTGCGAAAGTTCATTTTTTTGAACAACTAATTTGGTACGAATAGGGAGTACAAATAAAAGTATGATGGTTACATATACCAAATGGATAACTAAATGAACAAGCAATTGCAAGAAAAGCATGTTAAAGAAACCTAACATTAATGTTCCTTGTCCATGCAGCCTCCCTCCTATCGGTTGGTGGTGCTATTGGTAGTTGCCAGTTGCCGCCACCACCATATGACAATCTACTAAACCTTCCTAACTACAATAAACTAAAGTTTCCATGGTAAGACTTATCATAAAGGCCCCACTACCACCCACCTTTTAGTTGTATGGTTCCATGAACTCTCACTCACAAGAAACCCAAATTGCTTTTTCTTATCCTTCTGTTCTACCAAACGCATCAAAGCATAAAAAAAAAATCCCAAATCACCAAAAGAACCAAACCCCATAACGAAATTTCCTTTTCTTTTTTTTTTGTGGTTCGACTTTGATCCGCTGAACTACTAGTCAAGCACTTAAGTGGTAGACTATTGTTTAAAACTACTGAAATTTCAATTCATTGGGAGTTTGCTTTTGGCAGGTCTGCCTCAAGATTTATAATTTTTCAAGAACTTATACCAATCAATAATGAAAAATATATGCTAACTCATAGTCTAAAGTACAAAAAATATGCAGATTATAAAAGATCCATCATATAGTATAGGCATAAAAAATATGATATGATCAGAAGGGGTACTTCAAAATTCACTTACCAGTTAAAGCTTGTAAATTCTGCTCAATTTCTCTACAAGCCATGACTGCTTCAACAGCATGGACTCTAACATGTTGCTGAAGCTGATCTTTGAAAGTACATAATACTAACAAGTATTGTCCCTGTTCCACATTCAAGTTTAGAAAGAAAAAAAACCCACAAAATTATTCAATTTTTCACAACTGAAAAACACATAAAAAAATATAGAAATTAAGTATTCGAATCCTCCCCAATATAGTCAATTTTTCTGCAAATTAGACTATCAAAATATTGCCAACCACAAGACTCTAGGTTCGCAAAATCTCTACCCTTAAATTGTTTTACCTACGGAAGAAAAACCAAACCCGAAAATTCATTAAGAATAACAAGAAAAATAAAAAAACCCTACTATGAAATTGTCTTTGCAACTTAAAACACATAAAAAAAACTAGAGAAATTCAGTATTAGAATCCTCTTTAATACAGTTAATCTTTCACTGCAAATTAGATGGTCAAGATACTGTTAAAGGATCCGAGTTAGGAAAATCTCTACCCTTAAAACGTTTAATTATCGGAGAGAAGTCAAACCCGAAAAAAATTCATGGAGGAGAACAAGAAAACCTACCAAGAAATTGTCAAGTTCTTGTCTATCAAGGGGAGACAAAGAACTAAGATGTTGAGAAGCATAAGAGCGTAAGATATGATGAGATTGAGAAAGCTGGGAATCAATAAGGTGTAATTGATCAATAGGAGTAGCTACTCGAAGACATGCTACGTGGGCTGAAAGAAGCTGTTCATATAGTGGATGAGTTGCTATCTCAGCCTTAAGATGTCGGTTGTGATGGTGGTGGTCTCCGCCGCCGGAAATCGCCACCGATACATCACCAAAACCTCCTCCTCCGGCTGCAGAACCCATCATTCCAAGTCCTCCTTGATCTTGCATTTCTTGATCTCTTTTTTTTTTTTGGCAAAATAAAGTTTGTCCCTTTATAATTTTTTGAACAAAGGGCTCTACTGATTATCACTGCAAAACCATCATCATGATATGAAGAAAGCAAAAGATAAAAAAAGAAGAAGTGGGATTTCAGATTTTTAGGACCACAAAGACTGGATCTTTCTTGGAGGGTCTGATAATATATGGTAATAATATTGACTGGGAAGATTTTGAGAAATGGAAAAAAAATATGGCAGAAAGTTTTGTTATTGATGATGATATTGGGATCTGAGACAGAAAACTTTCTGAAACTATACTGTAAGAGTTTGCAGATTTTAACATATGCAGAGAAAGAAAAAAAAAAGATGCTGTACTACTAATTAGTAATCTGCAGCTGCAGAAGAAAGAGAAATTTGATTGCTTTTGTTTGTGTCTTTGAGTTCAGAAGAGAGAGGAGAGAGAGAGGTGTGAGAGTTGAGGAATCATTGCTATATAAGGGAAGGGAAGAGAAGGGAAGAAGAGAGAGGTCCCAATTTTATGTGGAACGTTTTTTTAATACGTACAGAACAATAAATATGATTGATATTTTTTAAAACAAGACAAATGTCATATAAGATAAGTGTTTGTTTTAAATTAATATTGACGTTCAAATTTTATTTTGACAAATAAAATTAAGTTCTGAACATAATGAAAAAATGCGTTCTGTATTGAAGCCTCACCCTGAGATGCGGTAAAGAGAGAGATTCATTGATTGATTAATAAAGCTGCCTATGCTTCAGACACTCGAAAGTCTTTTGTTTTGGTTTTTACATATAGTATCACTCATCATCCATCTTATTGTAACCACATTATACTTATGATCGGGTTACTCAATCTTTCTTATGTGATTGATTTTACAGTTTTTTTCACGTAAACTAAACGAAATACATATTTACAGGTAAGTTTTACACAATTTATATGAAGGACTGTAATGTTAGCTCTACAAATATGGTATTATAATTGAATTTTCCAGCCGAGTGGTGAAATGGTGGTTGAATGATAAAAAAAATTGGGTTGTTCTAGAGAGCAATTTTCGGTTGCTTTGTGAATGTTAGCACCAATAATTTTTTTCGTTGATATTATTATTAGTTTAGAATATGAAATGTGTATGCCGAGCACAAATAATACTTGAGAATTTAAAGTTTGTCATTTTACGATTTTTCTTACCACAGGTAAAAGCTGGCATTCAAAAGGTGATATATGAATGCTATTTTTTTCTTTTCAAAGAAAAAATATGAATTATGTGATGGCTTCATTAATTGGCTCTTCATTTTTTAATTTTTATTTTCAATTGATAGAGGCATACTTGATGGCGGACTATTTTCTTGACGACATGTAATTGTCAATTTTTTATTCCCCACATTCATGGTGGATAACTTTGTGTAGCATCTTAAAATTGGAACAACATTCATATTGATAAATGTTCTTTTAATTATGCTTGGAAATTATACATAAATACACATTTTATTGAAAGGACACATACGAAAAACTTGAATGGATTCATTGCATAGATGAAATTTTATTTTTATTTTTCATATTTTTTTTGTTGGCGGGGAGTGGGGTAAGCAAGACCTGAATAAAGAAAATCTAAAACACATTATCGGAACGAATTTGCAATGTTTTTACTAAAATACTAGAAAATTAATATAAATAAAGATGATTTTAAAAATATCAAGTTGACTGCATTATCGGCTCCCATTGATTGTATCTATAATTCATTGTATCATGTGATCGCATGAAATATAACTCTTTCTAGTAGAATAATGTGAATATATGATTTTTTTTTCATTATTGCTTAAAATTATTCTATTATTGTCTTTATATTTTTTTTCGTTTCAAATTACATGTTTGCCCCAACTAGAAAAAGAAAATGTAGACATAATCAACGTGGATAGAGTAGATCACATACATTGAAGATTTTGAAATGTACTCAAACTTTCATTAACAATGTTGCATTAAGTATTCCACCTTTATCTTCCTTCTCAAGTGATCAAAATACAACTAACCTTTTTTTTCCCGGTAAGAATTTTTTTTCATTAATTACAAAATAGTCGGGTCATTATAATTAAAATACAACTAACTATTTTGGTACTGATGCCTCTGGGCTCTGTCCATCTAACTTAAGGGTAAAGTTGACTTTTCCTAAGAGTTTCCTTTTTTCTCTCTCTATTGTTAAAATTAATAAATATGCTTTAAGTATAAAATTACGATAAAATATAAGGAAAAAATAGATAAAATATGGATTTATCACTATGTGAACTATAGGTGGGTGGTGCTCATTAATGTTAATTAAGGGATGTGGTAGTTTTTCACAGGGTAAGTCTGGTATGGGGCGATCCTATGTGACCGGCTCCATACTCCCTCTCACATAAAATTATTCAGAACCCACCTGCAGAATAAGTCGCGTAAACATTTATGTGAGAGGGAGTATGGGCCCGGTCACATAGGACCGACCCATACCGAATTTTTCCTTTTTCACAAAGGATTGCAGCCTAGCCTAGGGACCACTTTAGATCAAACTTTCATGTGGGCTCCTTAATGGGAAAAAAAACAATTCTCATCAATAATCACATTTTATTTATTGAAAAATAGGCAAAGAGTGAGAAAAAGAAATAATAAATGGAGGATAAAAATATTTTTCAAAGTCTTTGTTCCTTTTTTCTTAAAAAAATAAAATAAAAAAAGCCTTTGTTCCTTTTGTTTTACATGAATGAAAACGTTACGTTGCAAACAAGGAAGTATATAATTCTTTTTAAAGGGATGAGATTCAGTGCAACTAAAAGGGATTTTTAACTTTAAATGGATTCATCAGTCATCTCTCATTCATCATTGTTGAGA
>JAOWBF010000038.1:8029466-8042254 GCA_028566175.1 Vinca major
CCAGTAAATAGTTAGGGGCAGTAATAGTACGTAAAATAGTCAAGGGTTAACACTTGCATTTGAAATATACGTAAGGGACATTAATAGCTATTATCTCAAAAAAGTTTGGTTTAAAAATGTGATGCAACTTTGATGAACCTCGTGAACTTGAACGTGTAGATTCTGTATGAAAGTCCATATTTTATGGCCAAATCTCGAATTTCTATTAGATAGCAGGATCTTCTATAACAATCTAGCTTATCGATCCATACTAAGGAGTAGGGTTCGAATCCCTTTTATATGATTAGCCTCTTGTTTTTTATACTGGATAGTTGGTGCCATGTTTAAGAGTTATATAAACTAAACCCTACCCCCGAGTAAGTAACTCTACAAAAACCAATCTAATTCTGCAGTCTAGTAAAATTTTCAAAAGGTAATGCTAGATAGCTAAACATTTAGTCAATTAGCTGGTTAAATTGAAGGTAGAATTGTAATATAAAAAAAAAATGTGGAATCCCTTATGCCAACCAATGGTGAAATAATGTTTAATTTGATTTTTAGCAAATTTTAGCCAGAAAGGATTACCTTTTTCAAAAGCTCAAGTAATTTGGACAAAACAAAACATATAAGGCTAGGGTAATTCAGATGGATAAGACTTAGCTAGATAATTGACTAAATTGGGTCAAAATTGTAAATGATCCGTTGAATCCCTTATGTCAACAGAGAGTGAATAATGTTTAATTTAAAATTTTAATCAATTTTAACAAATACTACCTCCGTCCCAAATTATTTGTAACGTTTCACTTTTCGAGACATCTCAAATTGTTTGCCATGTTTAAGAAATTAATGCATCTTTATTGTTAATTTTCTAAATATACCCCTAATTTATTACTCAACTAACCAATAATAATTAATTTTTAATAATTAATTAGGGGTAATTTAGACTTTTTTCTTCATGATTAATGCATTCTAATAATTGCATAGATCTATGTAAAAATGTGAAACATTAATGCATCTTTATTGTTAATTTTCTAAATATACTCCTAATTTATTACTTCACTAACCAATAATAATTAATTTTTAATGATTAATTAGGGGTAATTTAGACGTTCTTCTTTATAATTAATGTATTCTAATAATTGCATAGGTCTATGTAAAAATGTGAAACACTGCAAATAATTTGGGACGGAGGTAATAGGTTTTATCCATTAACCATTTTTCTTAATGTAAAAGCATGGGTATCCAATGTCAACCTTGTCTTCAAACTGCAATCTCTGTGGACTTCACTTTGAAATTATCAGAATCTTTTTACCCAAGGAAAAAGGTCAAAGATTTGTGGCCCAAAAGGGAGCCAAAACTGTAAAAAAAAAAAGAAATAAGAAATAAGAAATAAGGGTTAATTACAAATACCCCTTGAAGTCATTGGGGTTTAGCATGTGCACAGAATATGCAATTAGCCTCATCCGTCGATCAAAGTTTTGAAAACGTGACAAAAGCCCTATATTTTCTAATGAATTTCCTTAATTGCCCTTTATTTTATGGTTGAAATTAAAAAGAAAAAGTCAACAACAAATGCAAGCTTTTTGAAAAATAAAAAATAAGCAAGTTTAAAAAAAACAGCTAGGCAGGGGATTTTTGGTCCATGCGTTAATAAATGGAGGGCAAAAGTGTATTTTTAACAACAGATCTAACGTCAGTCCATAATCTGACCCTTTTGACTAACAGTCTTCGGTAGTACTCCCTCCATTCCTTATTAATTGTCATTTAGGAGAAATCTAGGAGTCCAAATTAATTGTCGTTTAAGGTTCTTTTGTTAGGTGTCAACAATTCATTTCAATTATGCCCTCAACATTTTCCTTTCTTTATGATATAGAAGTGAGAGAGAAAGAGAGGGAGGATGGGTAATATTGGAAGTTTAGGTAGAAATGACAATTTCCTTAATTTTTTCAAATTGTCTAAAGAGTCTTATATTTAGGAATGGAGGGAGTAGTGTTTACTGTATGACGTTTGGGGTAAAGTGCAAACTCCCCATGACTTTAAGGGTGTATTTTGCAATTACACCAAATAATAAATTAACTTCTTACTTGGCCCCATTCTGCAATAAATTACACTTCTACACCCCTATGTTCGGATAATTCTAATATGAATCAAGTTCATTGGACAATGTGGTACACAACTAAGGAGAGATACAATTTTACGATGACATAACTAATTCTGGAACACAAAGTCCATGCGGACCTAGTATATATCAGAATTTCCCCCTATGTTCGGCAACAAATCTCGACTCAAATCGAACCAAATAGCATTATGCTTTACATAATTAGATCGACAAAATAGTGTTCTGAATTAGAATGATTTCATATCTAAAGCTCAAAAACATTCAAATGCATCCAAACTCCAATATTTATCTTTGCATAAATAGCCAATGGCCACATTTCTTTCCTTTTTACACTAACCAAGACCTGCAGTAGAGTCCTTCTTTGGGGCATCTGCCTTGATTCGAGGAGGTCTAACGATTCGATCTATCAGACCATATTCAAGAGCTTCCTGAGCATTGAAGCGCTTCATTCGACCTAAATCCTTGTGAATCTTGCATCATAATGTTTAGTTATATTAACAAAAAAACTCCGAATTGACACAATAAAGAGAGACTGAGGAAATAAAAAGCAACTTTCCAAGTTCATTTCCACCTCATAAGGCTCAAAAACTATTTAAAATTATAGTATTACTTCCTAGAAAGGTATTATCATCAAGAATAGAAACGATGTTGATGTCGGGGAACTGATAGGGATAAGGGAAGATGTACCTTATCAACTGGCTGCCCAGTCTTCTGTGCCAACTCCTTGAAAAGGTAATCCCTAATTCTGAGTAGCTCTTCAGCTTCATTTTGAATGTCATCCGCCTGTCAAAACAAAACACTCCCAAGTCATGATCACCAGCAAGCCAAAAAAGCAATGAATATTTTACATAATGAGAAGATTATGAGCCTAACCTGACCACGTGCAGCCCCAGCAGGAGATTGTAATGCAACCCTTGACAGAGGCATTGCAAATCGACTACCCTTTTTATATCAAGAAAGATTAGGTGTCAAAGAGATTATAACCATAGTCCATCTATTTAAAGAAGAAAATGTTCGCATACAGTGGCAATTGGCAAACGGAACAGCAAAATAAGAATGATACTCTCCTATTCGGTCTTCTAAATAATTAGTGTAAAACTGATGGATATATTTATGTGCCCCATCATTGATGTCTATTGTTCTATGCTTCTCTTTTCAATTAGTAGGATTTAAACTGCTTAAAATATTGAAATGAGGGATCGGGCACAACACACCCACCAGCATGTATCTTGGTTGGAAGAGAATAATACCTTTTCTCCCGCATCAAGAAGAAAGCCTGCCAAATTATAGGCATAGCCCACACAGTGGGTGGCAACCGGACTTTTCAAGCTTTGCATCGTGTCATAGATAGCCATACTTGGAGTAAGCTGTAAGGAGGAGCGTAAAAAGTTTCCACAAAAAATGTTCAGATCAGCAGAATTGAGAAGACAAAAGTAGCAAGAAATAAATCATCATACTCAAGAATTAAAGAAAAAATAACTAACATCTCCACCAGGGCCATTGATGTACATGTAGATCCTTTTGGAATTCTCAATGCTGTCGAGGTACAGCATAGTTGCCAGTATCTGATTGCTAAATTCTTCGTCAATATTTTGTCCAATAAAGATAACACGTTCACGGTACTGCACCAAAAAACTTCAGCAAATTACTTTCTGAATGAGGGAAAAGGCCGTCAAATCGAAAAGATAAATGAATGGCACACTAGGCAGGATACTTCAGCCTCCAAAGAAAACATGACAACAAATAGGGGGAAAAAATGGAGTGGAGCATAATTCTGAGGCACTGAACAAAATAAATACTCCAACTATTTGTACGTTGTGATTTCTATAGAAAATAATTAAAAGAGGATGGACTACACTTCTGGTAAAGATAATGGTTCAAAACAACTTCAACGAATAACTTAAAACTTTAGTCAGACAAACTAAATGAGGACTTAATGGGTTATGTTGTTGTTGTGTTTAGTCGGATAAACTCATGATATTACATTAATAATACTCCAAAGCATTATTAATAAGAATTAGATCCTTCACATTTAGTGCTAGCTTGTCAACTTCAGTTAATTTTCGACAAAAATTAACCATTTGACTTACAAGAGCATTCCATAGATCCACCCACTGCCAAGTACCTTCTGTAACATTTCTGTAGGGTACTCTTGGAGTCCCTATAGGCATCATGGAAACACGTCCACGTGTTGCTCTGCTTCCAGTTCTGGAAATGAAGATATAGATCATTAGGTTCAACTCCGAGTCTATCCATTATTTGCTGAAATTTCTTACTACAATCTTGACAAAAGAAATTACGATATGCATGTTATACATATTAAAGGTCAAACATGAGAGATGTAATACAACTTGTATTCCTGTGTGGGTGTAATCATAAGAAAACTGGCCTTGATGTCACTAACACCAGCCTTAAGGTGAAAAAGTTCACAATAAGAAAACTCTTTCATCACGTTCACAATATTTATCCTTGAATAAATCCCCTTAACTTGATGCCGGTCACACCAGCTTAGACTAAAGGTTAAGAAGAAGAAAACTTTATTATCATGTGTATAATATCTATTCTTGCCTAGGCCACTTCAAAATTGGCGTGCTATCAAATTGCACATACTAAAGGTTCTTCCTCAAAAATTGGCCCAATCCATTCAATAAAAGACAGAATAATTACGGCGATGAGAAAGGGGAAGAATTTCTAGAACAAGCTTTTTTTGGTTACCCGTTTGGGGTATCCGGTTCCACCCGACAACGTGGGTGACTACATCCGACACGGCCTCACGGTAGGCTTGCAGCCTTACCAAGTCTGACTCATACTGACATTTACATGGTGCTCTCAACCACGAAAATTCCCACGAAAGTCGAAATACACCAAGGGTAATCGAACCATCGTCAACGGCGTCAGCTTAAATAGCTCCAACAAGCTGCCCTAGAGCTCGGGATTTCTAGAACAAGCTTTACTCGACATAGCATTATACCAAATGTGCATCAAGGCTAAACCAAAAGTAATGCTCTATCATGATTGCAGCACCAGGCGGCACAAAATAAAAAGAGAAACTATCAAGAAATCACTTGTAAATTCAAAATGACCTCCCTTCTGTAACTACAATGAAAGATTTAACTGCTGTAACTAACACAATAATTGTCTCAAGAATTCAACTTTAGAGTTGAATAAAAATCACCTGGATTCCACACTTTGGAAAACTTTATTGTAGAATTCAACATTCAAATTAGATTTCTTAATACCCAAAGAATCTGCCCAGAAAAAATAAAGATTAAAACTTTATTAGAAATTTGATTGAAAAAACTAACTAATAAAATCATACAAAACATACTTTCAAGATCAAGAATTTAAATTGTTATACAAATAAAAACATACTTGGCACTTGAACCCTTAATCCCTCATAAACTTTGCTTGCACAACTGCAAAAGAAGACCCGAAACAAAAAATAAAGAATTAAATTCGTAAGAAATTATTTTCTCAATCCTAAAATTAAATATAATAAGATAATTAGAGGGGAACCTGATAAATGACTGAGTTGCCCCTGAACCTGAACGGGAAGAGAGACAAGAAGAAGGAGGGTATAGAGAAACTGCCATTGCCTGATAGAATAAGAAAAGAAAAACAAGAAGAAGGAGAGTGAACAGAGAGCTCTTCTTGTCGAAAGTTGAGGGGCTTTTTTTACGCTTTTATCTGAAGTAGAAACATAAAACGTTTAATACTCCGTTCGTTCAGGCGTCCGAGAACTCTAAAAGCGCTACAATTTACGAACTTTTAAGTATAGTATGCACTTCTTTTTGAGTAATTTGCAAAAATAGTCCGATAACTATTTGTTTTGTAGCAAGAGGTCTTACATTCTTTTTTTTTTCGTCGTTTCTTAAAAAAAATCATAAAAAATGACAAATGAAATTGACAAACAGTGTTCAAGTAAACGATATTTTAGTTATTTGCATCAAGATCAAACTCTTTGAATTTGTTAGTAACGCACTCAGTTAAACGTGATATTTTTTTTCAAGTACAAATCACGCAATACCCATAAATTGAAAATCCATAATTCCAACTGCAGCAGTGGCTTTTCAATCAATCATCCGCTAGGAGATCGATAGTAGAACTGCACAACGTATTTGAAATACGGGAAAGAAATACCATTCCAGTAATATCTCCAGAGGAGTTTAGAATTTAATTGCAAAAACGAATACAGATACTGATTGATATAATATCAAAAGTAGGTAAATAAATAGATAATGTCACATTTGAGACCACTTCTGATAGTCTCAACTCTCAAGAACCTCATGAAAGCAAGAATCAGAATCAGAAACAGGAACTACAAAATCTCAAATCCATTCAGGAATTATTAAGAAGGCTTCTCATAAGTAATATTTTCTCTGAAGTCCGCGATAGCAGACCGTATCATTCCAGCAACATCAGATCGAACAAATAGATGAGTATTATCGAGTACATGTATTATGAACTTCTGGGATTGAGGTAATGCAGCATTCATGTTGATGATAAATTGTGTCATTGGCACATCACTGCAAAAGCAAATTCGAGTGTTCGTCAACTAAAATTTGACTAAATCTGTATAGAAGAAAGAATGTCACAGATATTGATATATTAAGCGAAAGTGATCCCCCTGAGTGTAGCTCTTTAATAAGATAGTCTTTTCCACATACAGCCTCCGCATTTCAAAATAAAACGACGTTTGGGGAGGAGACTCACTACTTGTCATCATATTCATATACGACGTTTTGTACTTTTTAGGAAGCATTTATTACGTCTTTACAAATTCGCCCGTCCTTGTAAAGGACAGAAACCTATCTTTGAGCCATAATCTCCCTATTAAGGGTATATCAGTATAACATCTACAAGGTTTCCCTTATCACCAGAGACATTGTCCTCTGTGAAATCATCTAAAATGTCGGAGAAATAAACGGAATACTAGTTCAGGTTTTTTATCTTTAAAATGGCTAGTAAACTAGGTGTAAAACTTCAAGAAACAAAACATAACCAATTAAGGATCGAAAAGAAGTGCTTTACCATGTAATGCATAGGCCCTTTATTGCATTAACCATGACGTATTCGACTTATAAACTGCAAGAAGAAGCAGTAACACAGCAAGTCAGATATTGTCAAGGAGCATGGCAAAGAACTGCAACATAACCACCCATATCAGGCATAGCAGATGAGATGAAAAGCAACTTGGTGAAACAATCTTGTAAACTATATAAGCTTAATCTTGTAAACTATATAAACTTGGTGAAACAATCTTGGTGAAGTTTGTTATAGTTAGTGATTTGCAATTTAATATCACCATGAAACTAGAGAGTGGCTATTCATATTATTAGAGCAGACTTCTTCCTCCATACCAAATTCCAAACAAACTGTGTCATTCAACTTAGGACGGAAAGAGTACAATCTATGTTTCCTGGACTTGGGTACGAGTATCGGATACAGATGCATATCTAGGTGTCATGTTCTTATATCTCTAAAAGTAAGGATACAAGGACACTTCAAAAAACTCCGACACGAGTAAGTGGATACGGCAATAAGTTTAATAAAAGCTTTAAGAGTAGTGACTTATTTTGTCATGTTAATTCAGAATAATTAATAAACATGAAAACATCACTTCAATGAAAGCAAACCATTTGTCTAAAAGTTCAGTCACCATCTTAAATATCCTCCTCACTATAGATAGTATAAGAAAAATCACCGATGCAGCTAGTCTCGGTCAAAGTACCTAATGTTTTTTTACCACATCCGATAATGATCTCATACCCACACCCATATGGCAAAAAATCACCAGTCCCCGCGTATGTCCTCATTCCTGTACCCAACCAATCACAATTCGCTATTTATATATATAATTGGAAGAAATGTCCACAAAGCGAATTATGATTGATTGGGTACAGGAATAGGGACAGGAGATTTTCACCCCGGTCATATCTACACACCCAAAACTGGTGCAGCAGGCCAAACCAAAGAGTACAGTCAACTACTCATAACAAATAAAACCTTGAAAGACAACATTACATGAGGATTCTACACTGTCTAGAGGAAATCAAAACACGAACAATGTGACTCCACAAGAAATTATATGATATATAATTAGAACCAAAATCACCATGGAACTTAAAAAGCTCATCAGAAACATATGTCACCCGAGCACCTGTGCTTATAACAATGATCTCCTTTATTTGATTCACATTTATGTTATGAATTATAGGATTAAAACGCGTCGAACAAGCTTAATTTCCAGCAAATACCTTACTCTCTGTTTGTTTCTGTTTTAAGATTTGATTTTTTTTTTGTAATTCCTATTATGCAATTGGGAAATAGAAATTGAAACTGAGGGAGTACTGATTTTTATTGAAAAATATGAAATTTTGACAATAGCCCACATGTATTTATCTTTTTTTAACATCAACAATTCTCAAAATCAGTCCCCGATTAATAGTTGTGAATCAAACAAATTGCTGGAGATGCTAAGAAATTGTAAAGCAACTAAGAGTAATAGAAGACATACATCAATATGAAGAGCGAGAAGGTAGAAGGTGAAGATTATGGATTAAATCTGAACAATTAGCTTTGATTTTTAATTATTATTATTATTTTTTTGAGTATCCGGAGCTTTGCGTAGCGCTGGAATGTTTGCTCAGAGATTGAGGGCGAACTTCGCGAGATCTAAATTACTAGTCGGCTACAGTGCGGAATAATGCGGAACTATTTTGAGCCGTCAGATCAAATATTTAACAGTTGAAATTATTTGAATCTTAATAAATATTATGAAAAGTTGTTAAATAAATTATCTCAGCCGTCAAATCGACGGTCCATAATTGTGGGACACCATCTAACTAGTTGCAACTGGGAAAATGTGTAAGAAATAAGAAGAATTTGAGGATTGTTTAGGGGTGATTTATATCAGGGGGATGCAATGGGAGAAGGGAGGCGTTACGTCCTTAGGTAATGTTAGGTGTCTAAAATTTATCCTTTTTTTGCGGAATCTAAAATTTATCTAATTATTTGAATAATTTGGAGCAAAATTGATTTTAGATTGGGAGATAAGACTAAAATAGAAGGAGGAAATTTGGACCAAAATGCAACATGACTGGCACATGGGGGCATTTTTTTATTTTATTTTTTGAAAAATTGGCCAAAATTGCTAAAAAGAATTACCCATAAAAAATTATATGGCTAAAAGTTGTTTAAAACAATGCTTATGACCAAAATTTGAAATGTGATAATTGTTGATGGTTATTTCGTGCAAATTACTTTTTTTTATTATTACATATACTCTGGGGAAGGAAATTACCTTCTCAGAAAGATTATTTCAAGTTTATGCATGAAATCGCAGTAAAGTTCCCCCAGAAATGTTCAGTGGAAAAGGTGGTCTTAGTTAAGACAGACACTTTCAGGAGATTCTAAAAGCTTAAATTCAGTGGAAAAGCACTTATCAGTATACAATTACATCAAACAAACACAGCTACAAAAATGGTTGAAGATCATACAAATGCCTTTCCTCGCGATAAATATAAACGCACAATCAACCACATGGAAATTAATGAATTTTGGCATCAGAATCCGACCCAACGATTAAAGAGATTGAATCTTGAACTTTTTCCATCAGAGGATAAGGAGCTCAAATACATCGATAATTCAATGCCACCACTATTCACGCTTACCAGCCTCATCTAGAGTACGAATGAATCTACACAAAGTTCTCATCGTCTTCTAATGCACTATAGATCAACCTACACCAAGTGCAAGGATACAAGGTTAAAAAATGTCAGTCAAGAATCTTTAATATGGAAGTCGAGCTAAACGTTAAAGAAAGAAATGTCCATCTTACCAAAATAAGGACATGAAAAGGAAAAGCATTATGTAACCAATTTTGATAAGCCGTTTCTTCTTTTCCCAGTTCAGCATATTAAAAATCTCGGTTACATCTATCAGATGCTTTCTGTCCGTGTACCTGAAACAAGAGGCACATAATTCAGGAGATGAAATTATATTAACATGATTAACAGTTTAAACACATCTACAAACAACACAAAATTACCCAAAAAACCCTGTTGAAACGTGAAGATCGTAAGTTTCTTAGACGTCGTCTATGCCAAGTAAGTTTTGAATTTGAGAGGGAGCATAAGAATTATCAAGCCGTACTCCTACTTTTTAAGGCAAT
The DNA here is from genome assembly GCA_028566175.1 of Vinca major. Lineage (NCBI taxonomy): Eukaryota > Viridiplantae > Streptophyta > Magnoliopsida > Gentianales > Apocynaceae > Vinca > Vinca major. The sequence goes on from JAOWBF010000038.1 coordinate 8,039,738, forward strand.
TTCCACTCAGAACTTCATAGTAAACAGCATTACATATTACAATTTTTCATCGAAAAGAATGGCCAGATAATAATGACTATTGCTGCTGGTGGATGAGACGACAAATTAGACTCAAAAGACAGTTAACTGTTGAACATTTGAAGTCCGTAGAGAAGACTCACTTTTAAGCATATTTTGTGATAGTTATCTACAGAAGCCACAGAGAATACTAGGGGAATAAAAATTAAAGGTTCTGAAAGACATGCAAGATTGTTCTGGGATCTCGAATCCGTTAGTGTACCACAATCCCAAATGTCAAACTCATAACTATATCCTACTTCTAGGGCTTTTTTTTCTCTTTTCTCTCTTTTGATGAATTGCTTCTAGGGCTAATAAGATGTTTTGCTAGTGAATTTCTGTTTTAATCTACCCAAAAGGAAGGAAAACAACTGCTCACTTTTTTTTTAATCTTAATAGATTTCACATATTTTTTCCCTCTATAGAAGAATTAAGACATGAGGTACTAATATCCCCTTTATGCATATGCAATGTACTTGATGATAAAACGGGGTTGAATTTGAATTAAAACTCATTAAATAAATCTCCAATCAATAATGACATGGAACCAGTTGAAACAAGACATTGTAAGTATTAACACCAAATCGAGGAATTCTAGAAGATGATACTAGAATGATTCTATTGGAGGAAAGATTTTACTGAAGGAGCTACGGGAAATAGTTTGGGAATCATATTCAGAGACTAAAAGTCTTCACTTTCTTTTATGATCCTTTGCTGGGATTGGCTTCTATTACGGAAAGAACGATATGGGAATTCCGATCCCATAGTTCCACTGCTTAGACATTTTCTTATTCTTTCTTCCTCTTGCTTATGGTGAAATGACAAATTAGTGAGCATAATAGATGTCCCAAGAGGAAAATGTTGTTAACTTTGATTCATATTGGACAACCTCGACTGGGTAGCTTTTACCTTATCAGAATTTACTAGCTCCTGAAAGTAGCCGAAGAGAATAAACGTGTCCTTTTAGGAAAGTAGACAAATGAAAGAAGAAGACAAAATAATAGAGCTTAACTAAGTTTCTAGTGTCTATTTAGTCTAAATATCCATATGCAACAAATGTTTAGATCTCAAGTGCAATAGATCTGTAATGTTTGACTTGTATCAGTAAAGCTGTAAAGGTTGGAAATTCAAAGGAGTTATCTTTTTGTTAAAAACAATATGGAATGAAAATGTAGGTCGATTTGGTTTCCGAATTTGAACAAAATAGCATATAAACAAGGCACAAATGCATGTACGCGGAGAAGAAAAAACCTGTCTTCAACATGTAACGCAAGGAAAGCAACATATGATGGTAAGAACACTCACTGTGATGAAAAGTAGCTATAAAAGTAAGCAAATCTCCGGTGGCACGCAAGCATAAAAAATTTGGTAACGTCAAGGCACAATTCAATTCGGAAAAGAACACTTACTCTCTGACGTTGTAGTACAAATACGGGATGCTGAGGAGCGACATAACCCAGTGCCCCGTCACAAGATAAAGAAAGCATAGTACTCCTTGGGTGATAAACTCTGGTAAAATAACCTTATTTATCCTGGATGCAGAATCATAAGGGTTGATATAATCAAACTCTAAATCCGCCAAGCACATAATCTGCAAGAGTTCATTAGAGTGTCACATTCTGTATCTTACACAAAGGGTCTATTTTATTTAGTCACTTCAAGAAAATTTATTCAAAGTTTGATAAGCATAAGTTCCCATAAGACAACAAAGACCATTATATAACTTATTTTCAGTTACCTATCAATAAAGCTTTAATCTTGCAGCTCCAACTTCTTTTAATTTAATCTAAGCATAATTAAGCAATAAAAGACCCTTTTTGCACTTAGTTTCTGGACTAAATTTGCAAGAATAAATGCAAAAAATGGACTTGGCCTAACACCAACACGCAAAAGGTACCTCAAGGATTTGTCCAATTCTTATAAAGAAAAAACTTCAGAAAAAACGTCAGAAAGTAAAAAGTACAATTTTTTTTCGAAATTCACGTATCCATGACTATAAATATACATCAAAGAAAACTAAATAAAAAGCTAACAACATAACTTTTTTTATCAAGAAAATGCTAAGAACATAAAAAACATTTGAATATATTTGAAGGGTTTTTAATGGGATTTGAACCTGCCAAACAACCAAGATCAAGAGACCTATGTTTATGAAGAAGAATAGTAGCCATAGCCAAATGTCGGCCATTTTTCAACTGATATTTTTTTTTCTTGTTTGAGCAGCAAAAGCAGGGGAAGAAGTAGAGGAAGATTCAAGTAAGCTTTGCTTTGATTGGTCAGGTAGAAGGTTAGAGAAGATGAGGCGGAGGTGTTCGGAGATGACGGCGGCTGGTGAAAATCACCGCCGAGCAAGAAGACTTGTCGGCTGCTTTTTGACCTTTTCTTTCCGATTTCCAACACATTGAATTGGCTTTTATTACCCCAAAAATAAATTAAAAAGAAAAGGAGAACAGGAATGCA
>JAOWBF010000038.1:8042354-8052391 GCA_028566175.1 Vinca major
GTTTTATATTCTCACGAATAGATATTTGTCACGGTATATTTTTTTCTATAAATTTCATTATTTCTTTTAAATTAAAAGTTTAATAAATATTATTTTTTTATTTATATGATAGAGAAGGGAGAAGGGACACTGAATGCGTATTGAGGATTTCCAGGGGTAAGTCTTGTATGGGGCGGTCTTATGTGACCGGCCCAACACTCCCTCTCACACAAAATTATTCATGACCCACCTGCAGAATAAGTCCCGCAAACAATTTATGTGAGAGGGAGTATGAAACCGGTCACATAAAACCGACTCATACCGATTTTTTCCATTTCCAGCCGTTTTAAATAATCTTCTCCAACTGTTCTTTCCCGCATATTTTAACCCACCGATCCCTCCCCACCCCCTTAACCAGCTCAGGTCTTCTTCTATATAGTATAGGCATTTCCACTCCAGTCCTTTTTTCAACTAGTATCTTTCAGTCAGTCCAAAATATGCTGCCGTACACCACCATTCAAGAGGCGGAAGCCGCCGTTGGTAGGACCTTAACCACCGCAGAAACCATCTGGTTCAATTACACAGCTGACAAATCCGATTACTTTCTTTATTGCCATAACATCCTTTTTCTTTTCTTGATTTTCTCTTTTTTCCCTCTTTACTATCTTTTTCTTGAATTTCTATTCAGAAATTCAATTCAACCCTATAAAATTCAGCCTAAAGTTAAGCTTTCTCTCTCTGATGTATTTAATTGTTACAAATCCGTCATGTGGAGCTTCATTTTTGTTGTGGGCCCTCTTCAGCTCATCTCCTATCCTTCAATCAAAGTAATTAATCGTCTTTTTTCCCATCTGGGCTCATCAAATTTTGAATATTGCATGTAATTTGATTCAATTTGTTTGAATTGTGTGTGTGTGTGATTTTATTTCTCAATGAAAGTAATCATCTTTTTCATTTGGGCCTATCGAATTTTCAACAATGCATGTGAATTTCGAGCTATTTTATGATTGAATTTGCTTAATTTTTGTGTGTTTGATTTTATTTCTCAATGAAAGTAATCATCTTTTCCATCTGGACGTGTCATTTTTTTTTCAAAAAATGAATGGAATATCAAGAAATTTTATGATTACGTTAGCTTAATTTTTGTGTGTTTCGATGAATTTTGATTGTTGATTTCTGCCAATGAAGATGATTGAGATCAGGACTAGTTTGATTGAATTTGCTTAAATTTTGTGTGCTTGATTTTATCCCTCCATCAAAGTAATGATCTTTTCATCTGGGCGTATCAGTTTTTCAACAATGCATGGATAATCGAGCGATATTATGATTGAATTTGCTTAATTTTTGTGTGTTTGATTGTTGATTTTTTGTCAATGTAGATTATTGGGATTAGGACTAGCTTGCCTTTGCCATCAATCTGGGAAATTGTGGCCCAATTGGGGATTTATTTCCTTGTTGAAGATTACACAAACTATTGGATCCATAGGTTTCTGCATTGTAAATGGGGGTATGAGAAAATTCACAAGGTTCATCACGAGTACACTGCACCAATCGGTTTTGCGGCGCCGTATGCGCATTGGGCCGAGATTTTGATACTTGGAATCCCATCTGCTCTTGGGCCCGCCATGGTTCCTGGGCATATGATGACATTCTGGCTGTGGATTGGATTGAGGCAGATTGAGGCTATTGAGACTCACAGTGGGTAATGCATGCTTGCTCTTTACTTTTTCTTTTACCCCCTCCTTAAAACACTTGATTGATATTACAACCATAAAGCTAATTGTTTTCTTACTTTTTGAGCTAATTGGTTGATTATAATTGTCATTTTGGTGGTTGATTAATGTGCTAATTTGACCAAATTAATGTATTAACAGCGTGCTTTGCTAACTTTTTTCTTGCACTGTTTGCTTTTTGGGGCTTCTAGTTTATCCCTTATAAAGCAATTGCAAAGTCGAATCATTGATGATTGGATGATACAAATTGACTTGGGCCTAACTCATTCCCTCAAAGGGGGGAGGATTGCCCAATCCTTATAAAGAACAATTTTGCTCACTAGCTAGTCGATGTGGGATTCTCTAACAAGTTTCATAGTTGGAGCAGTTGTCAAGCTCAATAAAGTTGCAACTCGTTCAATCTTGACAGTAAAAGTTGCTTGGTAAAGTGATATGACCCTTTGCCATACCCAACACCTCTCTTTTTGCTAGTGGATTATCTGCCTTGGTTTTTGGATCTATATTAGCTGTCAAGTCACGCAAATGGACCATCTTTAATATAATTACAAGATATGGCTGCTAAAAACCACTTAGGTTGAAGTTGGAGAAAAGGAACAAGTTATTTAACCAGTCACGCAACAAGTGAAAGATGTTAAGAACTATTTGAAAATCTCTAATTAATACTCCTGAGTATAAACTAATGGAGATGTTTGGTTTCTTGTGAAGATTTCAGAATACATCATAGATGATCCTGTCGTTACCAGGAACCGATCCTGCTGAAAAATTTCATGGTTTGGTGAGGGTATCATGGTGCTTTCATCCAAGTATTTAACTAAGTCTTCTTGTCCAAATCAATCATGTCTAGAACATACACATGGAATGAACATAGAAATATGATGCCTCTCGTGGGGGTAATTTAGTCTAAGATAAATAAGAGGAAAATAGTGTGTATATCCATGTGGTTTTTCGTTTAGTTTACTTTTCTTAATGTTAGACTACATCCTCTAACAGTCTAACTTCCAATGTGCTGTATGTGAACAGCAACAAAGAGTTATCATCCCAAAATTATGGAACGATTGCCTTGTTAGTTTTTCCATGTTGTCTAGGGTAACTTGCTAGAGCATTAGCTCTACCTGCGTATACCATTTTAGTTGAAAACCATGAAGAAATCCAGGTTATTGTGCTTGTTTGATTTATGTTACTTAAAAATAGTACAAAAATGCAATCTTCGCTGTTATGATGGTGCGGGAATGTCTTGGATGTGGAATCATAAAAGGGATCAGCTCATATAGTTTTTTTGCTGCATAAAATGCACATCGAAATTCAACTCTGCATCTTTTCTGAACCATTTTAAAGTAGGATGGAGGAAGTAGAATACCTATTCAATGGTACTAAGTGAACTACCTTTTTTCAGATCGCATTGTTTTATTTTTTGAGAAAAGAAACTTGCTTCTGCTTGTACTCTTATGAAGTTCTTGAAAAATTGTCAGTTAATTTGCCATATCTCACTATGTTTTGTTTACTTCGCAGTAAGTGGCTTCGCTTTATGTTAACTTGTTCTTTATGGTTGCTCAGTTATTGAGCTTAATAATGCTACAAAAATGACATTTTTGAGTTGATCACTAGGAGCCCTTGTGTAGTTTTGTTCGTAATCTGGAAAGCAATTGAGCTATCTTTAATAATATATTTGATAGCATGATTTCATTCAGCAGAAACGAATGCATCTCTCTTCTGCAAATGCTTCTCATGTGGCCCTCTATTTTGCTCTGTAACTTGTAGAGCCATCTCGGCCACGCCTCTGAGCATTTGTAACTTTTCTTTAATCACTACATATGATGCAGGTATGATCTTCCATGGACCCCAACAAAATATATACCTTTTTACGGTGGTCCAGATTACCATGACTACCATCATTATGTTGGTGGGATGAGCCAGAGTAATTTTGCCTCAGTTTTCACCTACTGTGATTACATTTATGGAACAGATAAGGTAATTTTCATGGATTATGGATGTTTTGATTGTCATAATTTCTTCAGTTGGCTCCAAATTGGCAATATGCTAACACATATTACTCCTTTTACTGCTTCACAGGGCTACCGCTATCAGAAAAAGGTCCTTCAGCAGGTAATTTGGTGCACTACGATTATGTTCCTTTTATAATTTGTCCCCAACATATATGTTATCGTTCCATTCCTGCTTTTACTCGTTTATCTGGTTTCTAGCATATATTTTACATGCTCAAGTCTGGCTAACATATTTGTGATTTTGTTCAGTTACGAGAAGGATCAAAAAGCAACGGCAAGCAGAACAGCGTTCTAGATGACATCTCATCGCAAACTCTCAAAGTTGAATAGATATTGGAAGAGCCTTTTCTCTCAGATAGCCATTTTTCCTGTTTTCTAGTACGCTTCTTGGTAGCCGCAAGTACTAAAGCCCTAGGTTTTAAGTTGACTTCATCCATTGCTTTCAATATCCTAGTATTCTAGTTCAGAATGTTTCACTGGTTTTGATGGGGTTCTGGTATTGTGATCTTGTTTAGTCTTTTGGGGAGGAGGGGATTTCAATGTTTATCGCTCCGAGGGGCTAAACTTTGTTATTATGCAGTAAACACCTTATCTTAGATGGTATAAAGTAGTAGCTTTTGTTGTGGTCTTTTGCTGGTGTTTTAGTTTATGAATCAAGAATTGCTATATCATGAGCCTAACTAAATGATGAATATGTAACTATTGCCTTCTGGGGTTTGAATTGTAATATTATGCTGCATTTAGGTAGTGACAATAGGCTTGGATGTATTAAAAGTATATTATCTATAGAGAAATATGAAGAGGTAAAGGGTTGGCCCTCAAGATTGGTACTTCTCTAATTTCCATTCAATTTATTGTAAAAGTAGATGTAACCTCCCAAAGAAGGAATAAGGCTCCAAAAATCTAATGATGTTTCGAATGAGTTTATTCAGTATTTAGACCGAGTTTTGTTTCAAAAATAATTATAAAATTTTAAATTTAAGATTCGCATTCTTTTCAATAATAAAAATAGATATTCACATTTTCACCCAAACTATTTTTTTTATACCATGAAGTGCTCCACCAATCACACTCGATGTTAATCAAAATGATGTCTCCATACATGAGAGCAGGATTTAAACTCTTGACTTCACTTTCCACCCAAACCACTTCAATGGCAAGATTTTACAACTTATTTTAATTTTAGAATTCCGCCCTATTTTGCGTCAAAATGTAAGATACTTGGGAAATGAAATCTCTTATTGGTCTTACCACGAGGTTTTCTAATCGAGTTAAGAATTTTTTGCACAAGATTAGAAAGGAGGTTCCGCTCCAGAGGGATGTTACCTTTAATAAACCATAACAAACTAATCCTCTCTCATACCGGGTCGGCCCATGAGGTGGTAAAGTGCTGGTGAAAATGGCGACTCCATATATTAGTAAGGATTGATCTCCGACATCTCTTAACATGCCCATCTAGCAAATTTTAAGATTTTTCCAATTACTATTACAATAAGCCCGTTTAGCTAAGTTGGCAGAGCAAGGCTCTTAACCTTATAGTCGAAGCTTTTAAAGTTTAAACCCAAGGGCATTTTTTGGCTCCTATGCAAGAATCATGTTGGGCCGTTTTTCCGTCTTAAGCTACCAATGAAGTTATAGAGAGCCCAATCTCCTATTTTTAGACCTCAAAGTGAACACAAAAATTTGAGCCTTCATGACCAGTGGCGGATCTAGCATATATAGGTTGGGGCCTGGGAGGGGTAGGTAAAGTTTATTTTTGATAGGTGAGCAAAATCTAATTTTTTGAGGTGCAAAAAATTTTCTTACACCATAAAATAGAGGTTGTCTAAAAATGTTGAGCGGGAAGGGCCCCTTCCCACCCCTCACGCGGACCTTGATAAATATACATGCATAAGAAAAGAGAAAAGAAGTATATGTCAAAGCATTTGAAAACTTTGGATCTTCTGGTATATATGTCAAAAAACTATTGAGGAAAAAAATAGTATAAAAATCTTTTCTTTTCTCATTTTTTCCTTGAGAAAAGAGTCAAGATATATTGGTTTAATATAAAGAAAAGATTTTGTTAACATAGGAGTTACATTCAGCTCATTGATAATACAGTTATAACTTGCTTGTAGTATTTAAAATGAATTAACTTTTCATTAATACTAGCTAGTTATAATAGTGGAATCCAAGTGGAAAATGTCACACTAATTAGATTTTGAGGGGATAAACTTCATCTTCTAGAGGGAAATAATCCGAATCACCAGTTAAGATTATTGAATGACCGCTTAATGATAAATGTGGTAAGAGTAATCATAAAGTTTTCTTAGAAGCAGCTGTCCTTGAAAGAGTTTGTAATAGCTCATTGATCAAGCGGTTTAGTGCAATGCAAGGACAAAAACAGGAATTTGACGTTGTGGACGAAAAATTACAATAATATACTAAATTATATATAAAAACTACAAAAAAAATATTAGAGACAAATTTGATCAAATATTATTCAAACTACATATAATTTTTTTGATATTTAGTAGGATTTTTTAAATTTTCGGGGGCAATTGCCACCCGCCCTTGTCTTCCTCACTGGTGCCGTGAATGTACAAGGCTTAAGCGATTTGTCAAATATGTGGAATGTAAATTTACATCGGTAGGAGTAGAGATTTGGATATTTCATTGTAAACTTTATGTCTTACTATAATTTAAAGATTAAACACTATTCTTTTTAAAGATTCAATAGCTTTTCCTAGAAAAGTGTAAAACTTATTGGTAAGAGAAATTCTTTCTAAAATTAGACTTATTTTAACATTGAGGGAGTAATGGAATTAGTTTTCTTTCGGAAGAATTTTGTCTAAAAATTGGCTTTTATTTGAACCTCCAGAAGATATGTCTTTTTACTAGGAATTCTCTTTTCTTTTTGCCTAAAGAAAACATTAATGTAACTTGATGAACAATATGACATATAAATCTCTTCTAGATGTAAAATATTTCATTTCAATGCAGTTACAATTTCTTTCTTCTTTTTTCTTTTAATACATTGGACAGCAGAAATGTGATTCAAAATCAAGACCTACCTCTTAATAAAGAGCCCTTTTGATCAGATGAGCTTTAGAGCTTAATATTTATGAATCTTGTTTAGTTTAAAGTACAAATGCAGACTTCTATCGACGTGGATAAAAATTCATTTTCAAATATATAATGAGGAATATACTGACCATTTTCATACTTATTTAATGATATTTTATTCTTTAAATGGTTGACTAACGGGCTCGAGTTCCTAAAAATACAACTACATTGTTCTCTAACCAACCGGTGCAGTCTCAGATTTCCAGAAAACTATATTTCTAGTTCATGAAATAATGATAAACTTTACAAATTAGTCTTGAGATGAAAAAGAAGCTATATATAGTTGAAAAACAAGAAAGACATAATATAAAGTGGGGTGAACGAGGATAATGTCTGTTCATTTAAAGAGATGAAAAACGGCCCAAGGACGACAAAGCCCTCTTAGAAACAAGTAATGCAAGAGAATGCAAAAACTAAAATCGGTCCAACTGTGGTGCAAAACACACAAAATTCAATATATACTGAATTTTTTTGGTGTTTCAATTCATTGGATAAAAAAATTGACGCTCCAGATTTTTTTTTTTGAAGTGAACACATGTTGTGATTTTCAGGATATCTGTTGCTCAAGACAGGTATTATATGTCTTGGGATAAGTATTTCTCTGAAGAGAACACCTATTGAATATGAATGCAAAGACGGATGTAGTGTGGTGGCGGTGAAAAAAGATTAAATTAGTAGTATATGATATATATTATTCTATTTAGATGATAAAGGTATAAGTGATCTAACACAATTTTTTTAGATACCTCAGTCACTAATGGAAACACGGCGAATAGCGACCGCCTCAATGGATTTGCGACCATTTCATATGGTGCCTAAATCTGGTCACAAATCGATATTCGCAACCACATAAAGGACCTGTCGCACTTTGCCACCGCAATTTGCGACCATATTTTTTCAACCAAGTTTGACCGAAAAAAGAGCGACCAAATTGTGGCCGATCTATTTTACCGACGGTTTTGCAGCCACCAGTTGACTTGAGGTTGACCTCATTGTCGCGACCACGTTGCAACCGTAATTTAGCACCACTTTGTGATCATTGTTTAACTTCGTTGACCATATGTAAACGAACACGTTAAATATAATATTTGTCCAAAAATATTTAGTATATACTAACATTTTTTGTGTTCTTCAGTATAACCGCAGCAACTAAAATTCCCAATAAGCATTAATGTCTGAAAATGACCTGAGTGTACGATCATTTTATTTATATTGAACTCCTTATAACATTACCACTGTTTTTCTACCATAATAATATACATATCTCTTCATGTTCCTACTGATTTTGGAGGCTTTTATTTCATGTTAATTTCATAATTGAAATACTCCCTCCGTTCCCATTTATCTGTCACTTTAAGACAATGCACTCGAATTAAGAAAATGATTGGGATACATTAATTTAAACATAGAAATACACTTTTACCCTTCAATTAATACATTTATGTTGGGACAATTCAAATAAGTTGTTGACTTAATTAATTACATATAGGGGTATGTTTGGAAAAAATACATTTAATACTCCCTTGATTTCTTAAAGTGACAGTTAATTAAAAAACTGATAAAGTATGTCTAGGTGACAGATAATTGGGAACGGAGGGAGTATTCGAACACTTAAAATAATGAGATAAATGAACTCAATATTCGTGTAATAAAGTTAATAAGATTGTGGCCTATCGAATTCAATGCTTCATATTACTTGCATTAAGTTAGTACTAGTAATTAAATTGCTTACACTAACCGTTTGTCTTCCTAAAACTTTTAATGGTTGTTAAGTGAATTGCATAATGACTTTTATTTCTATATTATTAAAAAAGAATGTATCATGTTACATATTTATTTTAGGGAACGCATTAAAGTTTTGCTTTCATGTTTATTTAAGCATCTACTTTTAGTAATTAAAAAAAAATTAACCAAGTGAAACTATTTTATCTCATAGCAATAAAAAAAAAGAGCACAAAGAACCCATTTCTCTTTTTTCTTTTGATAATCCAATTTCTACAATGAAACCATGATGTATTATTGCAAAACAATCTGTATAAATGGAATGGACAACTTTGTCCTTTCATTCGTAGAAGGACAACTATGTCCTTATCTTGCCTATGTAGTTGAAATAATGTGCCACCCACTTGTTCATTTGAAACCCCTAGAAAAGTAATTAAATTTGAGGGGTTGATTAATACTCCCTTGACTATTTCTATTCTTCTCAAAATATTCTACACTTTCTTTAATTAATAACTATATTCTACGTTTACTTTGGATTCATTAATCTACTAAGCATTGCAATTAATACAGTTTGTTTAAATATATATATATATATATATGTATTTTTTATATAGTTAAATTACTGATTTTTAATCTTTACACTAAGTCAAATATGATCGTTAGTAACATCAAAGTAACGGCAGATATAAGAAAGAAATAAGAGAATGGTCACTTTGAATGTTGGCACGTGTGAAGTTCCATCAACTAAAAAACCCACGAATTATGTAGCAGAAAATTGTCCATTTGGAGGCTGCAAAAGTAAGATTTTATTATTTCACATAGATGAAATATCTAATTCGATGAAAGGGTGAAATATGTAATTGTGGACATCTAAGTGATAGCGTCCATGGGTTGCTATTGACTATGTACATGAAGCGGAGTCGCATAATTGATTTTTTAATTGTTGCGATATTTAAAAACACAATATTAATATATTTAATAATATAAATAAATACTATATATTTTACGTGTTAAAATATTAATATAGGTTGATCGATTAAAAATGAAAATTTCTTCATCCCATAAATCTTTGACAAGTGACGCACGCACTCTTTTTCCCTAAATAATGAATTTGGACTGTCAACCAATTAGTGCAACACATGGCCCTAACATGCCATTTCCTTTTGGATGAGAAATTTCAGAATTATTAGCCACTTTGATCATTGATATATTTTCATCTAGCCATTTTGGTCAAAATTCAAGTTTTTTTACCCATTTTGGTCACTAAATTTTTTCGGCCTGCCATTGTGGTCACTAATTTTTTAAAACTTTTTTCATCACTAAAGTTTTTTAGTCCTGTCATTTTGGTCACTAAAGTTTTTTCGGTTTGCCAATTTGGACACTAAAGATTTTTTATTCTGCCATTTTGATCAAAGTTTTTTAGTGACCTAAATGGCAGAATGAAAAAAATTTAGTGACTAAAATGGCAGTCCAAAAAAACTTTAGTGACCAAAAT
>JAOWBF010000038.1:8195961-8206374 GCA_028566175.1 Vinca major
GCGCGGTAAAGCCTATTCCGCGTCAATTTTGATTTTATTTTTTTATTTCAATTTTTTTTTTTTTTTTTTTATCTTGATAGCTCAACTAACTTTTTTTTTTCAAAATATTTACTTACTATTTCAATTTGTTTCAAAATGAATATTTACTGTTTTTCAAATTAATATATTTCTCTTTTAAATTCTTATTACTAATCTTTCATATTTAATGAAGGAAAAGTTGGGGCAAGCTTCGACCCGTGACCAAGAGTTCTTGAGTTTCACACCTTCCCCCTATGTGGGGCAATAAAAATTCTTCCTCTTGTGAGGTTAGAATTATGGCTGCTGAAAAGAAAAAAAATCATACAAGTTCTCCTATAGTCAAAGATATCATGGTAACTCAGTCATAGTCAAACTTATTTTCTTAATATATATGAAAGTAAAACATGAACATTCAATTTAGAATGGAGAAAATATATTTTTATACAAACATGAAGATATCAAAACAGAAACTTATTGATCCGAATCGAAAGTACTCGAAAACTACGCTGGCATTTTTTAGCATGTGAACCATACTTAATTAATGAAAAAATTGTAGTTTATAATCCACATTCTCAAATTGTATGTTTACGTTTGCTTTGCATAGGATTTAAACAGATTGGTTTGACCATAAATCAATTACAACAATATATCTAAATATATGGGAACTTGTAAGTTAGTGGGGCTTACATTGCTTAAATATAAGAGGTTATTTAAGAGAGTTTAAAGAGAAAATACACTCTTTTTTAAAAAATGAACATTTATTTTGAGATTAACAAAAATGAAAAGTGTATATTTATTGTGAGACAAACTAAAATAGAAAGTAAAATTAGTAACGAGATGTGTTGTGGTGCCAAAACTAATTTTTTTAGCACCTATAGATTAGAGATAGGCCAATAATGACATGGACGAATGACAGTTTACCATATCATCCCAGACAGTTGACCGGTTACCTATGAAGTTGGGCAGCACACATTTGTTGACCAAATTTTTCATTATTATTATTAATTTATAAGTAAATTTGGTATTTTTAATGGTATAAAAATCAATTTGTCTTATTTTACCATTAAAAATACCAAAGTTACTTTTTTTTTAGGGAAAAAGATAATTACGAATTAAAATCTAGGAAGACATGAGGTAAGAGAAAGTCTGGTGGCATATTTTTCCAATACCTCACCTGAAGAGTTTCTAGTCCTATGAATGCATGAAATATTGACTAAATGTTTCTTAGTAAAATCCTTATTAGGCTAACAAAATATCCTATGGGGCGAGAGATCTTCGTCTAAACGAATGATGATATTGACGACGCCTACACAGTCACTTTCGACCTCGTAATGGGAGAAACTTTTGTCAATGATGAAACGGTCGCCTTCGAGTATAGTTGTGATCTCGACATGTTCTGGACTAGGCGAAGCCAAAATGAACTTTGAGAAATTGGATATGCAATAGCCCTCGTGGTTCCTTATAATGCTCGCAGAACCCGCAACCCATGATCCATCCACATTAAGTTTTAATATTCCAGCTGTCAGGGTGTTCCATTTGGTCTGTGCCAAAGCCGCTCTGCTAGTTGTCCGATCTACAGCTATGTCTACCCTTCCCACCGTGGAAGGGAAAGACTTTGGTCTTACCTTTAATAATGTTTTGAATTAGAATTCTAGTAGGAAACCACTTCCGGCATATTTGAGTTGGAGACCTTGCTAAATCAGCCACTTGTATGTATTCAGCCATTGCCGTGAGGGCTATGCATACGATTTCATCAGCAGTGCGCTTTACTCCCAAAAATAGTCATGTTCCTATTGCACCATAAGGTTCATTTTATGTAGACAATTTGGGCCGCTATTTTTGCATTCCCAGTGAGTACTTCAAGCAGAGCAAAGGGGAACACTCTACCTAAAATCAATTTTTTCGTATCAAAGCTTGTAATATGCCAGACATCCAAAGTGGTAGGAAAAGAGAAAATCGTATGACATGCCGTATCAGGCTCTATTTTACATAAGGCGCAGAGTGAAGAAATAATTTATCCCGTTTAGATAGAGCTGAGCTCGTGGCTAGAATACATTGAAAGAGCTTCCATACGAATACTTGAAGCTTCGGTGGAACAGGAAGTCTCCATATTCGATCCTAGAAGTTTGAGGACGGCTCTCCTGAGATAGAGGCTTTTAACCCGATCTTTCTTTTTATCTCGACTCGGAGATGATAGGCTGACTTAATAGTGAATGGCCTATTTTTCGAGTAAGCCCAGACAAGGAGATCCTTGGTCCAGGAGTCACATAAAGATATTTTAAGGGTTTCAGAACCTCACGGATGGAGGTAGTGAACATCTCAAGCATCCTTTTGGTAGTGAATAAAGCTAGAAACTTCCATGAGACTTTGAGAGAAAGATATGTTAGGTGGCTTCAAGTGCTTAAAGGAATAAGGAGTGTCATGCACGACAAGCCCAAGTATTTCCCCTTCCCATCCTCTTCAGTAATGCTCAGAATTTTTTAGGCAATGTCTTTGATATCATGCAGCGTGTTTTTACTAAAAAAGATGTTAGATTTGTTATAGTTCATCATTTGCCCCGAACATGCATCATATGTCTTCAGAATGTGCTTAAGTCTGCTGAAACAATGTATTCGCTTCAGAGAAAATGAGAGAATCATTTGCAAATAGCAGATGAGAGACTAATGCCATGATAGATTCCAAATAGCTACATTCCACTCGATCGAAAACCTTGCTCATGTCTAATTTGAGCACCATTTGGTGTGCTCCCTAGGCTTGTCAGTTTCGAGGCTATGAAAACCTTCAAAAAATAATTATGACATTATCAATAATGAGTCTGCCTTATAGAAAAGCACTTTGGGCTTTATCAATGATAGAGTTCATAAACATTTTTGATTGGTCATAATTTTTTATAATAGTTTGTAAATAACATTACAAAGACCGATAGGGTGAAAGTGAACCATCGAGATTGACTTATTTATTTTAGGTATAAGCGCTATGTGTGTTGAATTAATGGCTGTAAAGTCCTGTTAATATGTTGACTAAGGATATGACCTTAGAAAAGTTGAAGCCATGTGATAAAATAGTTTACAGTTGTTGACAGTTATCTCGTAATTGTCTCTCACACTTGTTGACAGTTACCAAACGGGATCATGAGCAGAGTTTCCTAACAACCATGTGATAAAATAGTTTAATATATAATTTTTGATGCAGTTTTTTTAAAAAAAAAAATTATTTGGAGAGTTAGGTTTTCCACATTTTATAAAAGAAAAGTCTTCTTCTCCCTTCCCGGATCGGAAAACAATAATACATGGCTAAAGTTACAAGTGGTCTCACGGTGTGCGGTGGCGCCACCACTTACCACCTCTTACCTTTTTCGACACATTATTTTGGAATATTTTTCCATTTCATGAACTTATCTTTTATGAATTCCCACACCCAAAAACTCATTTTGTCCGAAACAATATTCCAAACCTTAAAGAAATCTTTCTCTTGCTCTTAAACATTTTCTTCCATTAGCTGGAAATTTGATTCATTTTCTGAGTCAGACAAGCTTGTATTCCAATATAAAATCGGGGACTTTGTTCCTCTAACGTTTGCTGAGTCCGATGATTTAGGAAATCATTCAAGAAATTCCGATCGATTTTACCCTCTTGTTCCTCAGCTGCCACCCATGTCCGTTCCCACGTCCGGCAATACAAAAACGCCTCTTTTCGCTGCGGAAATAAGGGCAGATTCACCTGTCTCATTTCCAATCGCATCTTCTTTCGCAAGAGTTTATATGTTTCACGATTTTGTATACGTTACAGATTTATTAAAAAGAAAATAACATACGTAGAAGTTGTTCGGATAAAAAACAAAACATAAATTGGGACACAAGATCCACTAAAATTTTAACATCTCTCTCTTATTTTTTGCTTTAGTTTTTAAGGGTTAAATGCATTAAATGGTCATTTTGTATTTCACTATTTTTTATTACGGCCGAAAACAATTATTTCTGCGAGTTATGACCATCAAAATTTTACGGGCTACATGTTGTAGATTCCGACCAAAAATCCGACCACTTTTTCCTATTTTTTTTGCTTGAGCCGCTGTATGGTGGTGCAGTGTCAGAAAAGAAGGCGATGTGCCAGAGATGGTGCCTTTGTTGGGAAGGAGAAAGAAGAAAAGAAAAGGACGAAAATATCGCTCACGTGGGTATAATTGGAATAAATTATTGACACCTAATAGAAGACATGTAAATGACAATTAATTTGGATACATATATATCTCCTAAACGACGACAATTAAATGAGAATGGGGGGAGTACTATTTAAGAGAGTAATATTGATATTTGACTTACAAAGTATGTTGTTTTTTTGCTTTCTTAATTTTCGCTACATATTCTAAACGACATAATAATGGAGGGAGTATGTAGTTTGGGGCTGTTTCTTTTGTTATAGATATGTATGTGATTAAAATTGTGGAGTTTTTTGGTGAGGAAATTAATGCAATTATGATCGAGTATGTGATGAATTGGGCTGTTTGATGGAGGAAATTGAATAAAGTTATCATCTTTATCTGCAATTTTTTTTCCTTTGATCATGTGTTGTTTGTTCTTGCTTTCATTTTTAAACATAAATTTGAATTAAATATGAATGAGCTGTTCTAACTTCTCTATTTATTTGCAATATCTCCTTGTTGTTCATGTCTGAGCTCAAATTGTCAAAACTTTTGAACTCTATAAGCTCATTTCTTTAGTGATTGAGCGGAAAATTGGATTTGAATTGTGTAGTTTGTTCAGGAATTTTCTCCAATTGCTATTACTTTTTCTCTATGACATGCTAGGAATATGCATTTCCGCTCATCCGACCGGGAACTTGGGATACTTTTTGTTGCATTGCAAATGCAATTTGAATTCATCATATTCCCTTGTGTTGTTATTTTGGTACCCTGGAAAGTAGTAGAAGAAATTGTACTAGAATTTGTTCTAAGATTGAAAACTGAATAAAATTTCAATAACCTAGTGGCAACGAGGTTTTTAAGTGACAAACTTTGTGCAGATTAATGAATGATTTTGTTTTTTCTCTGCAGAAGGAAAGAGAACAGTACCACTGATAGACTATCGCAATATTGGAATTATGGCTCACATAGATGCAGGAAAGACCACCACAACTGAGCGAATTTTGTATTATACTGGTAGAAACTACAAAATTGGTGAGGTGCACGAGGGAACAGCTACAATGGACTGGATGGAGCAAGAACAGGAGAGGGGTATTACCATTACTTCTGCTGCCACTACTACATTTTGGGACAATCATCGGATTAACATAATTGATACTCCTGGGCACGTCGACTTTACACTTGAGGTGGAGCGTGCACTCAGGGTTTTGGATGGTGCGATATGCTTATTTGACAGTGTTGCAGGTGTGGAGCCTCAGTCTGAAACTGTTTGGAGACAAGCTGATAAATATGGAGTCCCCAGGATATGCTTTGTCAACAAAATGGATCGTCTTGGAGCAAATTTCTTCCGAACAAGAGACATGATAGTGACAAACTTGGGTGCCAAACCACTTGTCCTTCAAATCCCAATTGGCGCTGAGGACAATTTCCAAGGAGTCATTGATCTTGTCAAGATGAAAGCTATACTTTGGTCAGGGGAAGAATTGGGTGCAAAGTTTTCCTATGAAGACATTCCAGCTGATCATCAAGAACTGGCTGAAGATTATCGAGCACAGATGATTGAGACCATTGTTGAGTTGGATGATGAAGCTATTGAGAATTACCTGGAAGGAAATGAGCCGGATGAGGAAACAATTAAGAAACTAATTAGGAAGGGAACAATTTCCAGCAGTTTTGTTCCAGTTTTATGTGGATCAGCATTCAAGAATAAGGGGGTCCAACCACTTCTTGATGCAGTAGTGGATTACTTGCCTTCTCCTCTTGATGTGCCTGCAATAAAGGGGACTGATCCTGAGAACCCAGAAGTAACAGTTGAAAAGCCAGCCAGTGATGATGAACCTTTTGCTGGATTAGCTTTCAAGATTATGAGTGATCCTTTTGTGGGATCTTTAACATTTGTTAGGGTTTATTCAGGGAAGCTCGGTGCAGGATCTTATGTGCTGAATGCAAACAAAGGAAAGAAAGAGAGAATTGGTAGACTTTTGGAAATGCACGCTAATAGCAGAGAGGATGTCAAAGTAGCCTTAACCGGTGATATTGTTGCTCTTGCTGGTTTGAAAGATACAGTTACAGGAGAAACATTGTGCGATCCTGACACTCCCATAGTGCTTGAACGAATGGATTTTCCAGATCCTGTTATTAAGGTGGCAATTGAACCCAAGACAAAAGCTGATATTGACAAGATGGCGAATGGTTTGATTAAGCTTGCGCAGGAAGATCCATCTTTCCACTTCTCTAGAGATGAAGAAACCAACCAAACTGTTATTGAAGGAATGGGAGAATTGCACCTTGAAATTATTGTTGACAGGCTCAAGAGAGAGTATAAGGTTCGATTCTGGCATCCTGTTATAATTATTGTCTAATAACTTCTATATCTATTATAATTTCTGAGACTTTAGGTTGATTTTGTTTTCTATATAGTTTCGTAAAACCTTGAGTCTACTACGGTTATAATTCAAACTCCATGAATTTATTAAGTGATATAGAAACAATAAAAGCAACACAATTCGAAAGATAAAAAAAATCCAAATGTTGGGTTTATGTTAATGATAAAAAAGTGGAAGCTATATTTTGATGAAGATCCTGTCTAAGCTGATGCTGCCAATGCATAGAGTCTCAGTGAATTTGTCTACTTATGATCTCTTGCTCTATTTTCATAGATTGCGTGTAGTCAGTGACGAATCTAGTATGGCGGCACCGCTGATTTTTATTTTTATTTTAGTATATAGGGTATATTTTGTTTCATTTAGATGATAAATGTATAAATAACCCCACACAAATCGCCGTATGCCCCCAGTGTTGTATATTCCTGGATCCGTCACTGTGTGTAGTTAATGTTTTTTAGCTCTTATGCTGCCTGTATTTCTCTTGAGGAAGAATATCAGATCCTTTTCTTTGTACTTCTTTATCTTAACTCTTTAATGATTCTGTAATGATGATACTTGCAGGTAGAAGCTAATGTTGGTGCACCACAAGTAAACTACAGGGAAAGCATTTCTAAAGTTGCGGAAGTCAAATATATCCACAAGAAACAGTCCGGGGGTTCAGGTCAGTTTGCTGATATCACTGTAAGGTTTGAACCCTTGGAAGCAGGTACTGGATATGAGTTTAAGAGTGAGATAAAGGGAGGAGCAGTTCCAAAAGAGTACATTCCAGGTGTCATGAAAGGTTTGGAAGAAAGCATGCCTAATGGTGTGCTGGCAGGCTTTCCCATGGTTGATGTTCGTGCTGTATTAGTTGATGGCTCGTACCATGATGTTGATTCAAGTGTCTTGGCATTTCAACTGGCTGCAAGAGGAGCTTTTAGAGAGGGTATCAGGAAAGCTGGTCCCAGGATGCTAGAACCGATAATGAAGGTCGAAGTTATCACTCCTGAAGAACATTTAGGAGATGTGATCGGTGATCTCAACTCAAGGAGAGGGCAGATTAACAACTTTGGAGATAAACCTGGCGGTCTCAAGGTATGTGCAACACAATAACTATTCATAGTAGATTAACTCGTTTCTTCATTTCCAGAGGCTGATTAGGTATCCCGGTAGAACATATCTGTCATCTTCCCCATTCTTGAGGTCTGAAATCCACCAGTCAAGATGCTAGATTTAGCGGTTCGTTCTATAATACAATAGCTGCAATGCATGAATTGTTTAAGGATGAAAAATTTAACCTATTTTCGAGGCTAAACGAGGAAACCACCTTTGAATCTGGACTCACCAGTGAGACAGAAAGATTAGGTGTAAATCATATTGATAAATCTGATGCCAGTCAGGAGAATAGATGAGTAGAAATGTGGGAAGAGGGAGGGGGTAAATGGGATCCGAAAACACCACCACCTAGTGAGTTAAGTTCTTCGCATCCAAAGCCTGAAAAGCCACAATTATCTCCTCTTCCTTGCTCGGCAATCAACTGAATTATGAGACGCTTGGATAGTTTAGACTCGTAAAGACATTATATTGCTGTCTATTAGTCTGTTGAACTTGCCCTTGCTGATGTGTTCTTCAATAATGCAGGTTGTCGATGCATTGGTTCCACTTGCAGAGATGTTCCAATATGTAAGCACCCTTCGAGGAATGACAAAAGGTAGGGCTTCCTACACCATGCAATTAGCTAAATTCGATGTCGTCCCACAACACATCCAAAACCAGCTTTCTGCAAAGGAGGAAGCTGTCGCTTCTTAACCTTGTTGCTTTTGATTTAAGCGCCGAGGTAAAGAATTGTTTCATCAGATGTTTACTCCCATGATGTCTGGAGTTGAAATCAATTCCTTTTTTTGTCCGGATGATTGGTCACATACAGAAATTAATAGAAAGTTTCTTTTTCGGGGGGGTTTTTTTTTTTGGGACGTGCTGTATAATACCACCAGCTTTTATCGATAAACATCCACTAAAACTGCATTGAATATCGAAAGATCTGCAGTGATGTTTTGTAGAATTGTTGAATACCATCACAGATGCTCATGTTCGCTGGAAAAATTCTTTAGTAATTGTTTCTCCACTATCCAATAATATGACGAACTCTGAGCCATACTCGTTGGACCAAGTTCATAACATAATTATTCATTTTGTGAAGTATCAATTGACAAATACACTTTCTACTGAAACGTGTATGTGAGACTTCATTAGAGTTTTACTGGTGTATGGAAACAGTTTATCAGCAAACATAAATAGAACAGTGACAATACAATTCTCAATTGAATTAGCTACACCAATTTTCAATTTTGCCATCAAGAAGGTATACAAGAAAATTAAGAAAACGCAGAAAGAAAGCCAATTTGAAAATATAATTATGAAATCCGAAAGGTAAACAACTTTATAAGTCATAAAAATGCGAGAAAAATAAAAACCAACCCGTTCCACATGAAGAAATCCGTAGAAATACACGTCAAAACATCAACATGATGAAATTCCCTATTGCTATTTGCAGCTTATCCTCTACCCATCTACTTTATTTGGACAATTCCAGCACTAACTAGTTTCTGAATCTTACTCATCACTCCAGGGTTCTTTGTGTGTTCCTGAGCTGCTTTTGGATTCTCTTGGAAATCAGATAGCACCTGTTGGAAATAGATGACGAGGAAATAGAAAATGCTCATAAGTCTACATTATGCAACTGGAATCGATCAGCTATCGAGAAATATAAATCCTTTTATTTTGTAAAAACAATAAAGCAATCTAGAAAACTACCTGTCTCATTACTGGATCAGTGAGGATATTCTGAATTTCAGGGTCTTGCATGGCCTTGGCCTGAAAAGTTAGAGAGTACAGCCTTGTCAGTTTCGTTTACAAGGGATTCCATATAAGACCAACACAAAAATGAAAAAAGATCCGAACCTGTCTCTCCTTCAATTCATCGGGGGTTAGATCCCCACGGCTTGCCTTGTTTATTTGTTCCACGCATCTGCCAAAAGAGCCCAAGATAATTCGAGATTGTCATTCTGTTCAAGATTCTAATACAAGATAAACAATAATATCAAATCAATTACCTTCTAATGCCATCCAGCAATTCCTGGTTGTTGGGATCAAACTTCAATCCTGCCTGGTATGTCTCCAAAGCTTTGTCATGCTCTTTCATGAAGAACTGGACTGCAGCCTTTCTCGTGTAACCCTTGACAAATGTGGGATCAAGCTCAAGACACTTCTCGGCATCTTTGAGTCCCTCAGGCAAGGCCCCAAGCTTTGTATAGCACGCAGCCCGGTTACTATATGCCTGAAATTATTGCAGAAATATTAAGTTATGAAAAGCAGAAAAACTGACGAAACAATTGATTCAAGACAAAGATATGATTGATTTAGAAAACCACCTTTGGATCTTTGGGATTCCTCTTGAGGGATTCACTGTAGTGCTTGATGGCTTCTGGGTACTTCTGCTCTTTGAAAAATTGATTTCCTACGATTTTATGCACACATATTTAGTACCCTCTTTCAGATGTTTAGTATTAACATCACTGGAAAAAGAACCAGTAGAAGGCGGAAAAGATACCTTTCTCACGTTCCTCATCAGCTTTCTGAGGATCAAAGTACTCTTGCTGCTCTAGATCTTTCTTTGCCTTCTCGGCTTCATTGAGCTTCTTCAATGTGTCAGGGTTGCGGTGCTCTGTTAACGCCTTCTGATAAGCCTCGATAGCAGGTTCATAGTCCTTGGAAGTTTTAGCCATCTTCACCAAGGCATTTCCCTTTCTTGTCAAGGCCCTTGCAATCATCTTGTAGTCTGACCTCAATTCTCTTCCCTTTTCAACAGCTTTGTCACAGTCTTTAATGC
>JAOWBF010000038.1:8395622-8406060 GCA_028566175.1 Vinca major
TAAATTGATGACCAAAAAAGTTAAAAAACTTGAAAAGGATGAAACTGGCTAAGCGTAAATAATTTGATGACCAATTTGGCTATTAATTCCACCAAACACTGATTATATCATCCCCTTAGTTTTATTCATTCTTTCTCTCACTTCCCCTATATATATTATTAATAAAATACTCCACTGCCCTCTTTTCCTATTTTTTTCCCTCTCAAGTCCTCTTCTTCTTCTTCCTCCTCCTTTTTTTTGCATGCATTTTTTCAATTAGACCCAATTTAGGGTTTTTTTTTCTTTCAATGGCGGATCAATTTTTGAATTCTGCTATCATATACATACGATCAATTTGAATTGGTTGTTCAATTCAATTTATTAATTGATTTTAAAAAAATGCGAGTGATCAAAGAAATGCATCCGATATGTTGTATAACATTGGAGAGTAGTAGTAGTCCATCATCGCCGGCGTCGATCGAAGATTGTTGGCCGGAGACTGTTCCGGCCGCACTGTTGAGAACCGGTTCCGCCGTTGTTCATGGATCTGATTCGAATGTTGGAGGATCCGATTCGAGCGTTAGCTTTGCCGGTTTTCTTTATAAGTGGACTAATTTTCATAAAGGATGGAGATCTCGTTGGTTTACTCTCCGGAATGGAGTCCTTTCCTATTCGAAGACTCGAAATCGGCCTGATAATCTCGACGGTGATTATATAAGGCTAATTGGAGATGCTAAACTCTCCTCCTCCGGCAGCCGGCGAAAACACGGCAGTAAATCCGCCGGCATTGTTCATCTGAAGGTATTGTAGAAATCGTTGGTCGTTGTTGTAGTTTTAGATTATATTGACAGCGTGTGAGAGGTCAATGCTAGGACCATACAGGTAGAACTAAGCCCACATCTATTCACATTAAGCTAGCCCATATCTGTAGGTAAACCCATTAAGGTATGTAACAAATTCCACAAGTACGGTCATATATTGAATTTTCCGCGTGGGAGAGAAGAGAACAGGAAGGAAAATGACCCCAATATAAGGTATTGATTAGTGGTTGCTCAACTCGTCCCTTATCCAATGAGTCGGGATGGACTCTGACTTATGGGGTTGTAACATTTTTTGTAGCAAAAGGAATTAGTCACTCTTTTTAGCTGTGATTTTCCACCAGGGAAAAAAATGACGACAATATCAGGTGTTATTTTAGAGAGTGGTGGTGATATATTCAGGGCTTTCCAATTGGGAGAAAGCAAAGTCTTGGCTTGTCCTATTGGGCGGTGCTGGTTGGTGTATGGGACTGAGTACTTATATATGAACGACAAGTTTCTACTAAAGGGAAAGAATTAAAAGGGGAAATTTCAAATTAAAACTTCTTTTACCAGTTTTACTGGCAAAAGTCCCAAATAGGGGGCTTTGATGTCTGAGCCAATTGAATATTATGTATTTCAAATCTGGATTTTAAGTTTAATCTCTGTTTTTTATTTATTTGTTTCAATGATGGGATCAATTTTAAGTTCTGGTTTAGTACTTGGTGATGTTAGTGAATATTCAGCAAAAAAAAAGACGTTAGTGAATATTTTGTTTATTACTTTCATGTCCTTTTAAAAGTAGGCCTTTAACTGACTGTTAATCTTCAGTGTGTCACATCAGCAGGTGAATTCAGGGACCAAAAATAGGGTTAACATTATGCAGGGTTAACATTAGCTTTGAGTTTGCTTTGGATTAAATTTCAAATTGAGTTTCTGACATCAATTTTAAATCCGTCTCAAACTGAAATTATGGCTCTACTTGGATTGGGTCTGATTTGAGTTTGAGTTTGAGTTTGAGACCATCTTTGGTCTGAGTCTGGATTGAGTCTGGAGATGATTTAACACTTCAAATTTGAGTCTCAGATTCAATCCAAAGCTGATTTGGGTCTGAGTTCAGACACAATCCAAGTAGAATCTATATTATACTTGATTTAATTTATTTTGAAAAGATATTTTGGACTTCACTTTGACTTTCAAGTTAAATCAAATCCAGTTTAGACCCAAGCGAAATACACCATTTATACATTTTCTTTGGTTTTTTAACTGATGGGTCACATCAATTTTCTTACGTCCTCGAACTATTGGTGGATTTGGTCTTCCGGATAAGGAAGACCCATTTCTCCATTTCTAGGTTATTCTTTTTAACAATTTCAAGTGGTTACTGAGTTTTTTTTTTGAAGCCATTTATATTCAAATCAAGGGAATAGACTCTGGGTTTTCTTTTTTTCTTTCTCCTTGTTTCTTACTTTGGGGAATCCATTTGTGAGAAGTCTTTTCATTATTTTTGCTGTTTTGCATAAAATAATACTACTCCTTATGTAAGTGGCAAAGGGGAAAGCTTTTTATTTTTTTCTGTATCAAACTAGGGAGAAGATAGAGTATGAACAAAGAAAGGACGCTTTAGCTTGTCTTTCTTTTATACCATTAAGTATTATTTTCTGGGTTTTTGTTTTTGACCGGATGGCTTATGAATCTACTGTTTCCATGACTTCCACCTGTAAGTTTTCAAGTTTGTGTCGTTGGGGTAAAATTAAAGATGGATTTGGTAAATTTCCAAATGAAGGATATTCTGGCATCAAAGATCCAGTCTTTTGAGTGGGTTCGAGGTCTAGTGTTTAATAATACCCATTTAATTTTCTTAGGCTACCTATACGATCGGTGAATTTTCCTGTGACCAGAAAGTTGATCGGTTTATGGGCTTGCTCAGATATTCCTGTTCTTGGTATGCTTTCTGTGTGCAGTAAAAGTACGGTTTGTAAATTTCCTTTCATTTCTTGTTATTTTTTTTCATCTTCTAATTTGTATTGCTATCTGGGCTTCTGCAGTATATGTCTTTGCTGGTAGTTTCAAGCTGTGTGCTTTGTTATGTTAGCTCAAATTGTCTTTTATTCATTCTTTCATTAGCTGTATAGTACTCCCTTTGTTTCATAAAACAAGGTCTCGTAGCTAGTTTAATATAGATTAATGAAGAGAGATACAATGGGTATTTTTTCTATTATAATCTTAAGAAATTTAATTTCTCCCCATTAAGTCTCAACCACCATCCTATCTCCTGTTATCTCTTCACCTCAGTATGAGTAAGTGTAATTTTAGAAATATATCGGGAAATGTCATATATTTGGGAAGAGATAGACGAGTTAAAAGGACTTGTACTATGAATCAGAGGGAGTATTATTTTTTCCTCTATAATTTGAGATTAAAGTGTAGACGTATTACTGCTTGTTGTGCAATTTAGGAGCTCAATTTAATAACTATATCATAATGCCTGTATTTTTTTTTTTTTATGGATTTTGTCGGCAGATCTCTTCATTTCGTGAGAGCAAATCAGATGACCGGCGCTTCTACATATTTACAGCTACAAAGACTCTTCATCTGAGGACAAATTCAAAAAAAGAGAGGGCAGCCTGGATAGAAGCTTTGACGTCCACACGAAGTCATTTTTCATTTAAACCACTGAATGATACTCTCTCCCTTTTACCAGATACATCTATATCAACTGAGCAGCTCAAAAAACGCTTGCTTGATGAAGGAATCAGTGAGGGACTTGTCAAGGACTGCGAGCAGATCATGCTCTCAGAATTTTCTGATGTCCAAGGACAACTAAAATTTCTCTGTGAGGAGCGTTCAAACTTGCTAGATACATTAAGGCAGTTTGAGGTAACATTTCTGAGCTCAGCTAGTGTAACTAAATATTGAAACCTAGTATTGATTTCAAATTAGTTAATTCTCTATCACGCAACTTTACGGGACAGGACAAGGATATAGGATTTTTTTTACTTATGGTGAACAACGATAGCTAGCATTCTGATGATTGAAAGAATAAGTTTACCATTGTTGCCTTTTGCTGATATGGAAATTTGAAGTGCTTTTCATCTAAAATGTAGTGAAGTTAAAGCCACAAGTACACTGTATGCTCTGCAGTAGAGAGGTTCTTTGTGATCTTCCCTTACAAAAAAGGGAAAATAAAAAGAAACGAAAAGAAAAAGCATATTGTGAACCTTATCATCTAAAAAATTAACCTGGACAAGCGATTTTCCACCTTGACTCCTGTTACTTTGTAGCTGCCATGAACAAATGCTGAATGGGAACTTCTTGCTATTGTAATATGAATTGCACGAGTGAGCAATAACCTTGTAAGGGTGTTGCACTGGTTCTTTTCCTGGTTTCATTAGATTTTGTAAGTTGAATATCAATAAAAAATTGCTGTTTTCTAATTTCAAATACATTTTTATTACTATTATTTTTTTCTTCTGGTTTCCTCAACTTTACGATGATGCAACTCTATTATGATTATTATTATTTGCTAGCTAGTAGATGATGCAACTTACTAGTTACTGTATCTAGTAGTCTGGTTGGTAACATTTCTTCGTTCCTCTAGTTAGCAAACCTTTCTTCATACCCAATTAATTATGTAATTTTTCCTTTTTAGGCAACCAATGTTGAAGCTGAAGGCTCAGGGGTTCACGACGGAGACTACCAATTGATGAAGCACGAGTACTCAAATTTAGGGCGTGGAAAATACGGTGGTAATTACAATTTTGATGCTCCCTACCCAATCCCTCCCCTCAAATGTAATGAATGCACATGCAATGGAACTTTTACAAAAGATCCATGTAATTTGTCTAAATACCTGTCTACTGTTTCTGTTTATGGTCAATCTATGTGCAAAATGGAGCTTCCCTTCAAAAGAATATACTTTAAGCTGTTTTTTCGCTGAGTTCTTGTGTGTTCATCTTGTTTTTTTACTTTATATGCCAACAATGAATATGTAATAGGATGATGAAGAAGCACAAGCCAAACTCTCTTAACATATCATTTTAGACTTCAGTGTCTTCAAGCAAATTTATCTTAGCTAGCTCTAATGAACGTTTATATACTTTAACTGTTATCTTTCTTGCATGTTACCCATTTTCTCTCAACACTTCATTACTGGAGATGCTATAGTTGTGTATTTTTGTTTGTTGTGGTCATTATTCTACCCTACCCTTTTCTTTCTTTGAGTCTCTGATTTGAGATCTTCAAATGTTGTCCCTTGATTAATTAGCCTTCTATAAGCACCGTTATGTGTTACAAAAGTAGCTGCTTTTATGACGTTGTAACAGCTGTAAAAATATTATTGCCGTCTTATGATTTTATACTTGTGTCGTTACTTGGAAGGAAGTAATGCAACATTTGTAATGTACTCTTGTCATTACTGGTTAATTGTTCTGTTTTAGACTGCATTCTGCACGCATAGTTTATCACTACCACGTAAAATTGTGCTAAGCAGAATGGATTTCAATACGACTTGAATTTATGGCCTTTTGCTCTGACTCAGTGTCAGAAACGAGTGCCATCAATACATTTTATAATTTAGTAAAGCTATTCCTATTACCTTAGAGTCATCAAATATTTGCTTGCATCAGTATGCATAGAAAACAGTGACTGCTTTTTTTCCAATTTAAAGAATTCCTTTTCAGCCTGCTTACCTGGACAAAGTGATGAAAGGTTTTATAGCCATATGTGCTAAATACTTCGTGAAACTGTTGATCTTGGAATATTGTTTATCAGAAATTTGGAATAGTACATGATAAATTGTTTAGGACATATTACCTTCTTTTGACCAATGTTGATCAATGGTTCTCAGAATGGAGCACCACCGAATCATCTGATGATGTGGAGAAACAAGAGCTTGAGGAAGTATCTGATGAAGAGGAAACCAACTTCTTTGATACAAATGAATATTTCTTGGAGCCGACTAGTAATTGTAGATCAATAGGGAGAACTCACATGACTGAAGTTTTAGAACTGAGAAACCATACTGATTCTGTCAACATGTCAATTATCGAGAAAGAAATATGTGATTCTAGATTGTTAAAGTTTGAAAGGAGAAAGAAGCTTCCTGACCCAGTTGAGAAAGAGAAAAATGTTAGTCTTTGGTCATTGATCAAAGACAATGTTGGAAAAGATCTCACTCGAGTTTGTCTACCTGTGTACTTTAATGAGCCTCTGTCCACTTTGCAGAAGAGTTTTGAGGATTTGGAATACTCGTATCTTTTAGATCGAGCATATGAGCATGGGATAAAGGTATGAACTATCCGAGTTACCTTCATTTGGTTACCACTACTTGCAAATGACATGATCAATATATGTATCATAATAATTATATTTCCTTTTACTGGTTCAGTTCTGTTTCCAGCATCACTTTCTTTTTGTTATGCTTTTCTTTTAGGAAATTATATTTGGGGACAGCATTAGTTATAGCAACAGTTCAATGCTACTGCTATAGATGCTTTTCACCATGCATTACTCAATTTCTGCTTCGTATTGCTTGTCTAAGCATTCTTGTAAAATAAGGGGAAAAGGTAGGATTTGCATTTTGCGTTCTACTTTACCCCAGTGGGATTTGACATTCCAGTATCTGCTTTATCATTTTAAGTGCTGAAGACAATTTTTGCATTCCTTTGATATTTACTCTTCTCTTGTGTGAAATACTTCAGCTGTACGCTTTTGCCATCATAGTGGCTCCACTCTTCTATGGCTTAATGATGAAAGTCAATTAGTTATTGATCCATAATTTCCTTGGTATTTTATCAAAGCTGATTAGTCTGTATTCTTGATATAATTTTATTGAATTATTTATCAGTATTCTTTGATTAATTATGAATTTCTGTATCATCTTTGGAGTAAATAATATTTTTGTTTAAGATCTGTAGATTGATCCATTGAGCTGTGTTATATGTATAGGGAAATAGCCTCCTAAGAATTTTGAATGTTGCTGCATTTGCTGTATCTGGATATTCTTCATCTGAAGGCCGGCCTTGTAAACCATTCAATCCTTTGTTGGGTGAAACTTATGAAGCTGATTATCCTGAGAAAGGAGTTAGATTTTTCTCTGAAAAGGTAAGCGCATATAAGCTATTTGTCAGTTAAATGATTTTGGGATCCAGTAGTTGCCTAATTGGTGTCATACATAAAGTTGCGTCTGCCTTGACTACATTGCTGAATCAGTTGTCGTCCACCTTAATCCCTTGTGGGACTAAAATCTCTGTCTACAGTTAGCTGTAGTATCTCAACATATTCATACATTTTAAGGTAAAATCATCTAGAACAGTTATTAACATCATGAAGCAACTGCTTAGCTCCAAGATCCCGTGTTGAGTCAGTGAGAGTGAGATATAGGCTTGAAACAAGTTAACTTTGCCTTTTCTCTTTAGAGAAATTGTATACAGCTTTATTGTCAGAGCACCTGACTGAAACTGGTTAGTCTCAGCAAATTTCTTTCCACTGCTCAGCAGCTAATGCAGTAGTAAATGATGCTTGAGCTATGAAGAATCACTGTTCTTTATGCTTCCTGATTTACTTGGTTGTTTTATTTGTGTTTTAATGAATTGAAAATTTTAATTTCTTTTCCATGTATTTGCTTGTTCTAGACGACATTCTTTATTGTAGTTCTTTATATTCTTCAAAACAGGTAAGTCACCACCCAACACTCATTGCCTGTCACTGCGAAGGCAGAGGCTGGAAGTTCTCGGGTGAGAGTAACCTTAAATCAAAATTTTGGGGTACATCCATCCAGCTTGATCCTGTTGGAACTCTAACTCTAGAATTTGATGATGGGGAGATTTTCCAATGGAGCAAAGTATGTGGATGTGTTTTCTTTAAAATAGATAATTATTCAGATTTATCAATACTTTCTTATGAAGCATAAAACTTTTGAGCATGTCCTTACTTCAGGTCACCACAAGTATTTATAATATTATACTTGGAAAAATATATTGTGACCACCATGGGACAATGCATATACGTGGTAATCGCCAATATTCATGCAAACTCAAGTTTAAGGAGCAATCCATTCTTGAACGCAATCCTCATCAGGTAAATGAGCAAGTGTACTTTGATTGTTACGCTAATGCCCCTTTTTCTAAAGTGGATCTTGTTTTTCATTTGAAACCATGTAAATGATCATGGTATTGACTTGATAACTTTAAAAGTCGGACTTGCTTAACAGGTTCATGGATTCATTGAAGACTGCACCGGAAAGAAGGTTGCTACTTTGTTTGGAAAGTGGGATGAAAGCATGTACTATATGAAGGGAGAGGTGAACAGCCGGCCTAAAGATACAACCAATGCAACTCTACTGTGGCAAAGAGATCTGCCTCCTCTAAATGTCACCCGATACAACTTCACTTCTTTTGCGCTTACGCTAAATGAATTAACACCTGGACTGAAGGTATATTCTATGTATTGCACATCTTTGGTATATGCATTCTCAACTATCTCCTATTTTTATCTAATTGTCTTTTATAGACATGTCTGATCTGGGTATTTAATGACGGATGAAGGAGAAGCTCCCACCTACTGATTCAAGACTTAGACCAGACCAGCGGCATCTGGAAAATGGAGAGTATGACAAAGCAAATGAAGAAAAATTACGACTGGAAATGCGACAGAGAATGGTATGTTTGACCTAACTTTATTTTGGCTTCAAAATTTTGTGCTTGATTCTTGCTAGTACCACATTTTTTATTTTTATTAAATAATATAATGTTTCTCTTTAAATTTCAATAGCATGCCTACATTCATTGTTATAAAGTACGTGCGTTTGAAAACAGTATGATATCAATGTTTAAAAAAATGGATTTTTGCCTTGGGAGCTGTATATTCTGAACATAGTCCCTTAACAGAGAAAAGATTATGATTTAATTTCCGTAACACTGTGTTCTAGATATGAAAGAATTAAACATATTCCTTTCCACCCAGGTCATGTTAAAGTAGCTTTACTATTTATGGAGACGCAAATATGATATTCAATTGGTTGGTGGTTGGAGAGGAAATATTTCCCGAGAAAATGTGTGCCCTTCCTTTTAAGTAAAGATATAGAGTGTAAGAAGTGAAAGTTGCAGATCATACATGAAATAACTGTTACTTTTGCTTGATGCTCGAAGATCTTCAATGGCATTTGTAGTGTGTAAGAGTTGGAACTTTTTCTTGACGCTCGATCCAGTTCCAATCGATTAAATGTTTTATATCCTTACACACTATAAGTTCAATGACTTTAAGAGGCTGAAGAAGATGAAATAAATTCATTTCAACTGACCAAAAAACCTTTTATATCATGTTCTTTATCAGCTATTAGAGTTGTTATCGTAAAGTCCAAGAGTTGAGCATTTCTTGTGCTCAAGTAAGAGCTAGCAAATTCGTCTCATCTCAGTTTTTCTTTTTCTCTGTTTCTTTGTCTTACTTGAATTCGGAGTTCCATTATTTATATTCTTTGCGGGAATGATTGTTTGCAGTCAAAGCAATTACAAGAACATGGTTGGAGACCTAGATGGTTCATTCGAGATGGTGAAGAACCATTCAGGTATGCAGGTGGATACTGGGAAGCACGGGAGCGTGGGAACTGGGATGGATGTCCAAATATATACGGTAAAATTAGTGAAGACCTTGTGAATTCCTCCAAAGGCTCCTGATTTTCAAGAAGGTATGTAAAATTCTCGTACGTGTGCTCTTACAAATCTTACAAATCCATCAGCAGCTAATATCTTTAAAGAGAGTATATGCTATCATTATCAAGTATATTTCTCCACTCCATAATTACATTTTGAAAATTGTCAACAATTTGAATGACCATGATGGTAAATTGTTACATTTTTTGCACTAATTTGTTGGCACTTCATCAACGCATTGCTTGACTTGATCTGAAACTGCACTTTTCATAGTATAATTTATTTCCGTTCCTCGGCAGGCAAACAAACTGTCTTACGTGCTAAATTTCTCGAAGCTAACTTTGATTTGACGGTAGCTACCACAGGATGAGGTGATACATTTACGCCTTTAAAAGAGTGTTACAGATCAAAATTTAAACAGAATGAAAGCCAGTTGTTCTTTGAAATGGTCAGTTTGCTAGGCATTGTTATCAAGGTTGACATAAGTCTATCTTGGAAGAATAAGGAGACATAAATATATGTATTTTTTTTCCCTTTTTTGTCCCTGATTTTTTAGAGCAAAGAAAAGTTTTCATCAATTTTCTTTTCTAGGCATTTTCTTTCAGGGGCTGTAGTATTTTTCTGTAATTTCTCTATCCATTTATTGTACACATCCTCTTTGCTGGCTATTTACAAAGCATTATTTAGGCAACCATTGTATTTTCCTTGTTGAAAATAAATGAAGAGAAAGCACTTATTACATCGAATAGGAAATCACTGTTAGCTTAATTTTGAGCGCTTCTCTAACTCAAGTTGTAGGAGGAGATTATGATTTATGCTGCAACCTTTTGTCCAAATCACAGTGAGAAAACATTATTTTCAATCAAATTCAGTGTCTCAAAACATTAATTTTAAATTTTTGTTTATTAAAAATTTCATAATCGTGTAAAGGGAGCAAGGGCCGAACTTGTAACTAATTGGTTTTGAGTCGGAACCACTTTGAACACTAATATTTTGTGGTGGACTTTGTCA